>APFE031212409.1:0-37167 GCA_000404065.3 Pinus taeda | reverse complement strand
AGTAAGTAGTGCCTCCAATGCTTCAAGGCTTGAACCACTGCATAGAATTCTTTGCCGTATGACGAATACTTCTGCCGGCTTTCATTTAGTTTCTCACTAAAGAATGCCACTGGTCTATCCTCTTGACTGAGTACAGCACCGATAGTTGTCCCGCTTGCATCACACCGAACCTGAAAAGGTTTGCTGAAATCGGGCAGCCTCAAGATTGGCCTCTCCGTTATTTTCCGCTTCAGAAGTTGAAAACTGTCTTCTGCTGCTTTAGTCCAACAAAAAGGTTGACTGGCCTTTTTGATGGTCTCTAGCATTGGCCCGCAGATTTCACTAAAATTCTTAATAAACTTTCTGTAAAAACTTGCTAAACCGTGAAAGTTACGTACCTCGAATAAACTCTTTGGGGACGGCCAACTCATGATCGCTGTAATCTTCTCTGGGTCCATTTTTAACTCATTCTCCGCCACTACGAATCCCAAATAAATTAACTCCTTTTGTAGGAAATTGCATTTCTTAAAATTTACCAGCAGTTTGTTCTGCTGCAGCTTCTCGAATACTCTTCGGATATGTTGAAGGTGTTCTCTTTTCATCCTGCTAAAAATGAAAATATCATCCAGATAGACTATCACGAATTTTCCAATAAATTCCTTTAACATTTCATTCATCAGTCTCATAAAGGTACTTGGAGCGTTACTCAATCCAAACGGCATAACCAGCCATTCGTACAGTCCTTCATTGGTCTTGAAGGCTGTCTTCCATTCGTCTCCTTCTCTAATTCTGATCTGATGATACCCACTTTTCAGATCGATTTTCGTAAAATACGCTGCCCCACTAAGGCAATCCATCATGTCATCCATCATAGGCAAGGGAAACCTGTAACGGATGGTGATCTTGTTGATAGCTCGCGAATCTGTACACATTCGCCACTCTCCACCCTTCTTGGGTGCAAGGACTATAGGTACTGCACAGGGGCTCAAACTCTCTCTGATCAGTCCCTTGTCCAACAATTCCTGTACTTTTTTGCGCACTTCTTCATTGTCCTTTGGACTCATTCTGTACGCTGCCTTCTTCGGTAAACTCGCTCCCGGTATAAAATCAATGTGATGGCTGATGCTCCTTTTAGGAGGCAACTTATCAGGTAACTCATCAGCCGCAATATCTTGAAATTCTTCTAACAGCTCCTGTACTTCCTTAGGCAATTCTATTTTCTCTAGGATTAGAATTACTGGCTTCATCCTCTTCACAACTGCAAAATTAATTTCAGTTTCATCAATCTACTTTATGAACTATTTTCCTCCCATTAATAACGCCTTTGTTCCACTTCATTCTGCAGAATCTTCCTCTTTGATGGGTACGAGTGTGTGTTTGACCCCATCCTTCGTAAACTTGTAACAATTCGTTTTCCCATCGTGTGTCACCCTCCTGTCATACTGCCATGGTCTTCCGAGCAGTATGTGGCACATGTCCATGGGCATAATATCGCAGACCACTGTATCATGGTACTTGCCAATGCGAAACTCCACCTCGCATTGTTCGTCAACCAACAGCTGGTGGCCTTTCTGTAGCCACGACACCTTGTAAGATGTGGGGTGCTTCAGCCGCTTCAACCCCAGTTTTTCTACCATCTCAGTGGCAACCAAGTTATCTGTACTCCCGCTGTCTATTATCACCTTGTAGCATTTCCCACGTGATTTACAGACTGTCCGAAACAGTGACTTTCGCTGTGTTGGTTCAGACACTTCCTTGGTTGGTTTTAACAGAACTTTATTCAAAAGAAATGCTTCTCCCATTTCTACCACATCTTCCACTTCCCGTGGTTGTGCTTCAGCTTCTTCAGGCTGAATCATATACGTTCCTCTCTGACCTGTCTGCTCAACTTCTGGGCATTCAAAGGATCGATGTCCCCATTTCTGACACCTGTAGCACTGGAAACCAGTTCCCCTTCCGCGGCCATTCCCTCGTCCTCGCTGATATGACCGACCTCCTCTGGTGCTATCTCCTTTGTCTGCTGCCCCTGAAGTTTTTGAGCTACTGCCTTCTTCACTGTTCGCAGCACTCTTTCCTCTTCCGTAGGACTGTCCTCGTCCTCTACCATTCCCTCTCCCTCTCTTGTTATTCTGCTTCCTATTAATTTTCTCCTCAGCCTTCACAGCACTCTGAAAGGCTTCTTCAATACTTCTGGGAGAAAGAATGCTAATTTCATCCAGGATCTCCATCCTCAAATCATTGACATACCGTGCTGTCTTTTCTGGAGTCTCATCCATGTAACCAGCACGTAGATTGACCCGGTAGAACTCTTCTGTGTACTCTTTGAAAGTCATACCCTTCTGTCTCAAATTCTGTACTCGCCGACATAGTTCAACCTGGTAATCTTTCGGCAGAAATCTGCCCTTCAGTTTCGCTACCATCCTTGACCATTTTCGTATGGGTAATTTATTCATTCTTTTTCTATCTGCCTGGACATTATCCCACCACAAGAGGGCATGTCCTTTTAAATTAGTAGCAGCGAACTTGACTCTCTTATCCTCCTTAACTTCTTCATTCTCAAAATATTTATCTAGTTCGCTTATCCAATCTAATAGGATATCAGCAGACAGACTACCATCATAATTTGAAATTTCTGTCTTTGGCTTGTTGCTGGCCAATAAGATTGAACGCAGCAGTCTCAATTTTGGAGCTTCTTCATCAGAAGCGTCTGCAGCAGCTACTGCTTCTTCCTCACTTTCATCTCCCAATTCTGGGTCTCTTCGTCTACCCGCTTCCACCGCTTCCAAGCGAGTTGTAAGAACTCTAATCTGTTCTCTTAATCCTTCATCTGCTCCCCTACGTGCACCTCTTCCACGCCCTCGTCTTGGCGCTTGTCCTTCTGCCATCTTCCTCTAAATAATAAATGTAAATAAAATAAAAAAAAACTTGCTCTGATACCAATTGATGTGGCCCGTCCACACGGTCCCACGCCAGCTCACTCCCCCACCTCACTTCACGGATATTTGTTATGGATTATGGTTGATTGCTGATATTTTGGGTTCGATTTTGGTAATGAATGCGAAGGTGATTGTTAATCTACCTCCCGGTACATGTTTGTCCTCATTGTGACACCTGTCCGCCTCGAGTTTGTTGAAACCCTAATTCTCCTATCACCCTTTTCCCTTGTCAACATGCGCTCATTTGCATTGTTCTCTGTTGTTTTCACTGCTCTATGGTTTCTCTTCGAAGCTCGGCTGCGCCTCTGTGTTAACTACCTGTATATGATGATACTATGTTGAATCTCTGAGGGTTTCTTGCTGAATGTCGTGGTTTGACACTTTATTTTTGCCTGCGTATCTGGTTCATGCATTTCACTCGTAAGTTATTGCTCTTTACTTGGTTCTTTTGTTGGCTTTTCCATGGCTATGTTCTATCAACTGGTTATCCTTCCGTATTGTTGCTTGTCCCAGCCAATGGTGCTGCAATTTATGGTAAATCTTGGTGTTGAGGGTTTCTGTTTTGCTCAGTGGCAATGTGCAGCTGGTTAGTCTGCAACTTGGTCTTCTCCGGCGCTCGACTCGATGCTCAGGTAACTTAGCTGGTTCCCTGCTATTTTTGTTTATTCGCTTCTTGAACTGTAACTGACAAACTCGGCCCCTCCGTGGTCACGGTTTTGTCTCGATGAATAGAGGACTCGTTCACCTATAGGTATGGCCTTCTCCCTTTTGACATACATGTCTTCCTTCCAGCTAATTCGTTATTTTTTTAAGCTTATGGTTCATTGTCTGGTTCAGGGTTCTATTATACAATCAAACCCTAACTTGTTTCTTTACCATTGTTACAGGTGACGGCTCCGTGGCTGTTCACATAGGTTACGGCTTTGTCCTTCCGGGTAGTTCTGTTCTCTTGATTAGTTGATTTCGTGTTCTTTAGTTTGTCTGTATCTTCTTGTTGGACTGTAGACTTAGATGCTCTAGTGGCCTTCTGCTATTTACTGTAGTCTCGCGTCTGTATATTTGGTTGCTGTAGTGGTTGAGGGTTTGGGTTGCTCCCAACCGTGGCCGTGACTCATAGGTTCTCTGTCACGTATGTTAGTGGTTGATGCGGTTCATCGAACCCTCATCACGAGATTCATTTGTGTAATATTTGATTGTACAGGCTTGCAATGTAATATATATATAATTTTGAATTTGAAAATTTCGTGGTTAATCTCTAAGATTGTTTCTTACCCGGTTTCGACCGTGGGTCATTGTATTCCTTGAATTTGCTCGCTTTTTCACCCCTGTTGTTCACTCGTCTTGATTTGTCTTGCACTCGGGTTATTTGGATTATCGATTCTGTATTCACCTGCAACGTTATTTATTATGCGACAATGTTTATATATACTTGAGTTTGTTTTGGTGACTCTCTGTCACTGTATTTGCCTGCCGAATGATTTGTACAAAACTATAATAGCATAGAAATCTTTAATTGTAAAGGACTCATGTATTTCGTTATACATTTGCTTGTGCACAGAATACTTAGATGAAGGAAAAAATTTTACTTCTATTTCTTTGATTCTTTCTTTTTTTAGATTAGCTGTCGAACCCTTTCTGGGTCTTTAGTCTATCCATTTATACAATAGGTATAGGTAGTTTGATAACTGTAGGCAGTTACCTTTTACAGTTTGTCAGACAGTTGTGTCATTTCAGTTTTGCTTGGTAGTTACTAAAACTTACTATGCCTGTCTTCGTTTGTCTAATTTGTCTCTTTGGTCCCACAAAGGATTACTGTCTACATTATTGGTATTAATCTGATTCTAACAACTACAATTAACACCTATTGCTACAGTAAAGTAAAATAAATAAATTTAACCAACAGAAACTAAAAGCTGTAGTTGACTTTGGTAGACAAATAAAAATAAAAATGCAAGAACCTGACAGACTTATTGTCCTTTGTCGAACTGTTTATCTTTCCCAATCTTCTTCAGAAACTTTGTCCGCGCTGTCTCGGTCTTCGCCCTGTCGACCAGATGCTCCTGCATCAATATGGCAATTCTAGTAGTAAACAACCATGAAATCAGCAACAATATTGGGTTTCAGAGCACAGGCTACTTAGCCCCATGCCTTTCTCATGTGTGGTGAGAATTTAGGTTTGCTTCAAAAAAAATACCAAAATGTAGACAAAATATGCATGAGTTAATCTAGATCTCAGTACAATTAGAAGAGTACCGCATAAAGTGACATGCCATAACCAAAGATGAAATCCATAGATCCCTGAATGAAGGATCTCTTGAAATAGTGAAGGCCCTTGTGATCATACAGAGTATCCTGAGCTCCATAAAAGCTACAGTTATAGAATGTTGCTTTTGTGCTAGAGATTCTCAAGGCCACAACTTGGCCGCTATTGCTTCCAGTTTCTGGATAAGGAGCTGTGTTCTGCATACAAACCGAGAATTGTGAGTTTAATTAGACATACATAAACACTAGCTAGGAAAGGAGGACCTAAATTTCACAGTTATTTTTCTGAAATAAACCTCAAATCTGATGTTATAGGCTATGAAATAATTAGATTAAATAGCCACAGTGGCACTGCGGAATGTTTTCATTGGCAGACCATCCATTCCTATAGCCGTTGCTGTGTCATTTCCTGTGATAACAGGTTGCCTAGCATCATCTGCAATGAAAGTCAAAAAAGGCTTAGACCTCGGTACTAAGACCTTCTCCCTGCAAGAAATATATGCAATATATGCGGGAATTAACCAAACAATTTAAAGAACACATCCATCTTAACCCATAATTTTTTTAAATAAAAAGTGAACATATAGGCCTTGAACAGATTTGGGGGCTGAACATGAGTTTACAAAAACCTGTCAAATCCCTTGTGAACATATCCATTTTAAATCAGAATTAAAAGAAGGCATGAACTATTGAGCCTTCAGTAAATTTGGGGTTAACATCTATTCAAACCCTCTTTCAAACATTCAGGTGAGAATATTGCATTACATTGTTAAAGAGTCATGAACTTCGAATTCTGAAATTCTGTAGAAGAGTTGAGTATCTCCATCTTCCAAAATACGGTTTTCCTGCGAAGCACTGGTTATTGAATAGAAAAATAATATTTTTAACTTACGAAGACACAAATAGCAGATAAAGAAAGGATCGATGAGATACGAATGCAGGCGATTACTAAGAATGGACTAAATTACCTTATTCTCTACAAAGGCAACCCAGAAATGAGCAATGGCTCGGTCATATGGATCTTTGCAAATTCTTGCGAATAGGGTTCGATTTCAGCAGCAGCTGGCTCTTAGCTCTGAGATTCTCTTTGTCGAGCTGGTAATCGATACGTTTAAGAGCAAAGTGCTATGTGAACCCGCACAATGAAGGGACTCAGAGTCATACCGAACCGCTTTACCTGCCCCTTTTCTCCACGTTTTTTCATTTCAGTTTTTGCTCAACGATCAAAATTCGTTCAATCGTCTAACACTACAAATCCATGGTGAACAATAAGACACGACAGTGGTTGGGGCCATTCATTTCAAAGGGAAATGCCTTACGACGTAAATATGACTACATGAAAAACAAAAAAGACATGCCATTGACGAGAGACTACTATCTGCGCACCCCAGTGAGATTGGGAGTGCCTCCTCCTCTCCTCTACATTCTCTTCCCAATTTTTTTATGCTCATTGCATAACAACGCTCGAGCCTCATTTCCCCTCACGCTGCCAACGTTTTCCACGTTTTTCTTCCTACGTAGCTCCAAATCTGCGCTCCTCACTCTGCCTAAGTCTCTATGCATTTTCCTCTCCAATTCCTCCCCCTCTGCTAATAGAACCATGCTCCCTTTTAATATCATTACTGGTGCCATTCCCTTCAACTGAAACAAGCGTATTCATTATCCTTCATCGATCACAGATGTTTCTTGACAGTTATAATGTGAAGAGTTTGGGATGCTTATTGGGTGGATTTAGAAAATATTATGTTTGCAGTTTCTCTTTCAGTCTTGTGGGCCACCCAAAATGAAATTGTCTATCAATTACTGGCATACCCTTTCAAATTGATTCTATTGAAAATGCTTTCAACTTGTAAAATGCATTAATGAAGTCTAGTGCATTGTAAGATTGCACCAACTTCGTTCTCTCTTCCAATAAAACCAATTACACAATCAAACATAAATTGGTTTTTTCTCCCACATTACATTGTTGACCAATGTTATTGTAACATTGCTAAAATTCATGCCTTATGAATATGCATTGATATTAGTTTTCTTCTAAAATAATTACAACTTTATAATAATTCCATACTTAGCTTTAACTACAAATGTATTTAAAGCCCACAATTGTAGTTAATGTAATATGGGACATGCTAAATAAGGCACTAATGTTGTAATTTTTTTTTTTTTTGTTAAAATATATTATATACAATAGGTTATATTTGTTTGGTATATTTACAATTTACATTACAAAATTATCATTATTTAAATGAGTTTGATTATATATATACAATGTAATATGTTACAATTTATTTTTTTACATGAAAATATTTATATATTTTCACGTTAATGAAAAGCCATGTGAGATGAAGATTAGACCAAAAATTCATCAAGAAAAAAAGAAAAGAAAAAATAAATTCATTGTAATGAGGCGTCATAAAAATAATCAAATTTTCAAAGGAGTGTGCTTAGATTTTAGGTGTCAAACAAAACACCCAGATCATTCACTGTCAGGAATTAGGTGGCCAAAGGGGATAATAAACGTGAAGCCAATTGAGGTGATGTGAAGGAAACAAAATCAAGCAAAGCCAAATTCAAAATGTGAAGCGATATGGAAAAGTGAGACCAATGAGGCAAGCCTTGCTATGAGGAGAGGAACCATAAGATGAAATAACACAAGTTTTGTCATATAAGAAATGGGTCAAGGAAAAAAACATCACTTAATGCAAATGCAAAAAAATATCAAAAGCAAGCAAAATGAGGAGCAATTTGATCAAAAGACTAAGGGTCATCATTTATTTTAATATAAACACCAAGCCAAAATGGTGGTTGTTGCAGCAACAACAATTGGCGACAAACTTGGAGAACAAATTATCTTTGTTTACATCAAAAGGAAGAGAATAATGTATACCATGTAAATAAGAGAAAATTGTAGTTTAATTATTTTGTGTTAAAATAAATTATGATAATTAAATAATAGGAAACGATATGTTCAAAAAAATACATCACAATCTACCTCCATCCAGAATAAAAAAAAACCAAAGTTATGTGAAGAGAAAGGCTTAAGAATTGGCTACTTAGCAACCACTTAATACCAATCAAATGCATGCTTTTTTCATATTTAACTTCCCTAACTTGGCATCACTTTATTGTGAGTGAGCATCCATAGCCCTAATGAAGTTTCCTCAGCATCAAGTATGCATTTACCCACTGCCAGCAAGCGTTTATCATTGCGATGAGTTTACATACATTTCCCACAACACTCTTTTACCACCCTTTTGATTATCAACGTAGAGAATCACTTTTAGTATATAATTTTCTAATTGAGTGAAGAGAGCGAGGTGATGCAGAAACCTATGTAAAAAGCACTAGACATCATGGATTTTAATTTTATTTTCATCTTATGATTTGCCTTATTTATTTATCTTTCTAATTTAAACATGCGGATTCGAAAAAAACGTAAGGCTCACAAAGAATCTTGAAGAAACATGTAACTATTAATGATGAATGAGTCAAAATTAGATTGAGATGATAAAAATGAGTTACATCCTTACCCTATCTACAAGTTTTAAATATTCTCAGCTATCAATATAAACAAAATATAAAAGAGCAGCATGCAACCTATATTATAACTAAAACAAACAAGACACCAATAGATGGACCTAACTTGTGCAATTCGAAGTGGTGGGTGTATAATTGTTTTGATCAGTCCTAATTGATAGAGAATGCAACATTTAATTGTCAACCCAGGGCAGGTCTTGTTGTTTCAATGGAGTTCGCATTGTTTGTGTTGATACACTACAACCAAGAATGAATAAATAGAAACAACATCAAAGGATGTCGCTGAATCAATTTGTAGAAATCAAATCACTCATGTATAAATAAAAACACTCCGCAGAATTGAAATCACACTCCGCAACTACCAAAGTGAGGGTGTGCCACACAGTGACTAATATCTATACCAACTGGTCACTATCATTTTGTCTAATTAACCCAATGTAACAACACAATATAAATTGGAACAAAAGTGAATGTAATTCACAATTTTCACAACAACAACAGGAAACTATATCACAAATAAAAGAAACAAAAATGTACACTAGCTCTTCCACTTAAGTCCCTACTAAAGAGGATGGCCCTTCCTCCCTAGCAGGGGTGAAGGAATAACACGAGATTAAATAATGAATTAGATGAAGAGTAGTAACAACATCACCGTAGTGATTTAATATTAAAAATAATTCAGAGTTACAAAAGTAGAGTAACAATACTTTTCTATATGTCGTACTTGTACATAGGAATTGAGTTTCTTTTATAATTATTACATCCCCGAAATTAGGAATAGATTAGTCATGAGAATCTCACGATTCTCATGCTCATCAAAAACAAAAGTAGTTGCAACCTATTTCTAAATACAAATATACATTGGTTAGGATTTCAACCACTTGGGTCTGTTGCTTCCAAAATAAACAATTCCTAATGCCGACAAATGTTATGTGGAATAGTACCCACACTTCTTAGCTCCTACACAACAACATCCTGTGAGTGAATAAAGGTTCGGGATGGAACAAAAATCATTGGCGACAACACCTTTGGTGTAATAGTAGTTCTTTGTATCAGTGCCTACTGTAACAACATCCTGTAGCAACATTCAATGTGTAACAACAACCAGCAACAACATACAGGGTGTAACAAGGGACTGCTCTACCCTACTCTATAATTGATTAGTGCTTCCTATTTACTCCATAGACGTTTTCCCACAAGCAAAATCTCAAAAGGAGAAGATCTTCCAAAATATGCATCCAATGCTCACCTAGTTAGCCACTAAAAGGAATAAAGTATAATATTATTCAGCAAAATATGGCAAAATAACATGACAATGGAATAGGTTTTAAAAATGAGAAAAATGGTTATTTCTCATGTAAAGTTCATAGGCCAATAGGATAAGGGGATCAAAACTGGGGAAAGAAGCTGCATAAAATAGGTAAACAGTCACACCCAACATCTCCACCCATATTAAGCAACTACATGTCCCCATGCAGAGTCTCATATTCTCCTACTATACCCCCGATGCAATTCTATAAAATTGTAAGCACCAGTAGTGTCTTCACCCAAAGCTCTGTACCCTTGAGTGGCCATCAACTGATGTGGCGAGGATTATATTCATAATCACATAGGTAGTAGCCTCACTAATACTCTTCTATTGGCAACCAAATCAAAGGAAATTTATATTTGAGCCCAATGTAGAACGTCCCCAATGTCTGCACGATTCAAGCATACTTAGGCCCCTATGTAACAACAACCACAAAATTTTTGTATTCAAAAGGACCCCCTTCTTGCAACTTAGTGCTACAAGCTTGGGTGCATTTAAGAGACCTTGCTAGCACTCAACTTTTCATATGTGCATGGAAATTGAGGCAAAGCCTCAATCCTTTTCCTATAGATGGTTGATTATTCCCTAATCTCTAGAATGCTTAGGAATAGCTTCAACTCACGCGTGAGTTCATCAACCATCTCTAATTCTGCTCTCACCCATAATGCTTTCCTTTCTTCATTGATTTCTATTGATTTCATGGCCACATGCGACTCAATCTGGTTCCTTTGAAATGAAAGAATGGCCTGCAACTGCAAATCTCTCATATAGGAGAAGACATGTGCTACCATTTTCATGCTCACATACTCACACATGATATTATGCAAAAGTATTTCTTAAAGAGCTACGTTCCTCAAAATCATAGGAGTGAAAAATCTCAAGAAATGTTCGGGTAGACGAAAACAAATAAGACCTATTCTAAAAAATTGTTTTCAATTGAAATAAATAATATCATTCCCAAAGGAACACTGGATATGATGTGGATGATCGCCTGCATGCTAGCAAATCTAGGGCAATATCACGAAGCTTTGCCTTCTCATTCATCAGGTTCCAGATCTGTCGTTGTACCTAATACAAATGTTCATCACTTTTATTCATGGCTTCCTTGTGCCTTCGTGCTTCCCACTCTCTCTCCCATTCTTTCTTTAACCATTTTTCCCTAAGGGAATCCATCATCCTTTTGTGTGCCTTGAGTGAGATCACCCTCTCTTGTAGAGAGAGCGCATGCTACTTCCATTTTTGTAGCTTTGGTAACAACAACATCTTTTCAGAAAACCATCCTTCATAAGGACCCGATGTTCTCCCACATGTACTATCAATTGAGGGTGTCACAACATCCCGAGGGTGAAAATGCTCCACTTCGTCTACTGGTTCTTCTGTAACAACAACGTCATCAATGGATTTTCATGTTACAGTTTCGTTCTCTCCCTCATTAGCTTTCATTCCCACTAATATTTCTTATTTAGCAACAATGTTATTGACAGGTTTTTGTATATCATTTTTCCCTACATAGGCATTTGTCTCCACTACTAGTTCTTGTGTAACAGCAGTCTCGACTATATGCTCATGGATGTCAACTTCTTCTCCCTTTCCTTGGCTGACTTCTATCTCTACTATTGGTTCTTGTGTGACAACAGTGTTAACAAAGGGCTCATGTGCATCCACTACCAAATTACTTTATGTGGAGTGCATCATCTCAGTTGTTGGTTCTTGTGTAACAATAATGTCCTCAATGGGTTTTTGTGTGTCAGCCTCCCAGGTTATAGTTTGTGCTTCCCTCGAGATGGTGTCTACTGTACAAACTCTAAACCATGTTGTCACTAGATTCTCAGCATAAGCCAAGCACACAGTACTCGGGACATTTCCCTTCCTAGCCCTGTCTACGGCCTCAGCCAAAGTGTCTAAGCTCGGGGCTCTTGCATCTTCCTTCCCCTCTACTAGTTGTTCCCTTAGCTCTCTATTCTCTTTTCTTAAATTTTCAATTTTTAATAGAAGGGTTGAATTTCACTCTTACCAGGTGAGGAAGGTTCCTCCAGCTAAGCCTGCTTATCATCCTTCTCCTCTATTGTCTCTTTGTTCTTCTTTTCCATGGATGGGGACTCTGGGTGCCCGCTAACCCTTATTCTCTGTTTTGGCCACCTATGACCAATTGGTTTGTCAACTGGCCTCTTACTAACCCTTACTATCGAAGGTTGGGGCTACTCCTTTGTCACCACTAGAGCTTCCTTAAATGTCGCAGTTTGTCTCCTATAGGTAGCTCTAGCCTTTTTCCTCATGAATTCCTCCCAACTCCCGCCCTAGCGTCTTAGGGCATCCATCACAATAAGCTTAATGAGGCTATGGTTGGTGATGCATGTTTCTGGATGTGCATCTGTTTTCATGGTTGCGACCATATGCTTGATGTTTACCAGCAAGAAGTAGGGAATATTTATCATTTGTTGATGCCAAAGGTGGTTTAGCAATGGAAAGTGGTACTTGAACACAATTGTTTCCCTTCCCTCACAGGTGATGTACTTGATGAGGTAAAGGGAAAAATCATCCCATGGTTGGGAAAGTGAAAACCTATCAATCCCCCTCCCTTTCTTCACCAGTGACTCTTCCTCTCAGAGGAAATCTCCCTTCAAGGAGGGGTCATTAAATTTCCCGTTAAACCACCTCTTTCGTTCCACTCTTAAACCCGTCACTTTGGCAATCACCTCCTACGTAACCTCTATCTTTAATCCTCTAACTTTCATTTGATTTCTTTCTAAATTCTTCATGAATTCCATGGAAACACCCCCATCTGATCCCTCTAGCCTATAGAATAACTCAAACTAGCTTGTGTCCTTAAAAATATAGCATGCTTCAGGGCAATTCTCCAAAGCTTTTGTTGACCCAGGCTCATGCTTAATTACTAGACCCATTGCTACACAAATTCAGTGTTGTTTTCCTTCCTTTTCCCTTCCTTTAAATGTTCTGGAGTAGTCAACAAACTACTTAGCTGTTTCAGCATAAAACTATTCTTTTCCACTTCTTTCAGCACTCTAAATGGGGATGCAATGATCTAGTAGGGGAAATGGCATGGTGGCGTAGGTGAGAATTTCGAATTAAGATTTACAATCATGGTCTGTACTGCACATTAGCATTTCCTTATTAATGCTAGGTTATGGGAGGTCTAGTCGAAGTTACGCTTCCCTTTTTTGGTATTATCAGACATTATGTGACAATTATTACAAGATCACCATGCCTTAATTTCATTTTTTAAATAATCACAGGTCTTGCAAAGGTCATGTCGCGATATGATTCACCCTCCTGGCTTAAATGACAACTAACCTCATCTGTCAAAAGAGATTTCGTTTTAAGTTGCGATAATTATCGAATAAAAGTGGATAATGATATTACCTTTGCATGATGTACTTAGGTGACGTGGGAAGAAGTCATTAGTGGTGATACGCACGAACTTAGCTTTGTGGCAAGACACGTGGACTTAGCTCTAATGATGAGAACCATGATGATGCCTACTATCTGTTGCAATAAATATCTTATTCAAATTATTTCGATACGTCGTCGGCTGCTACAGCTGTAACAACCAAGATGACTATTATGTATTATTACTTCTTACACAAACACAAAGGACAAGGTCATGTAACAACATTATTGTAAAGAATGATTTGAAATAACAAATGCTATTATAGAGTGTGTAACAACCTCCAGAAAGTGGTTTTCAATTGCTATGGAAATTTTCTGTGTGCGTCTCGATAAGGTTTTCACAGTCGTAATATTTTTCTTTTTAGGTTTGAAGGTGTAAAATCCACTAACCATTTTTGATTTTCAGTTGTAACACTTACTGGAAAAATTAGAATTTTTGTGGCATAGAGGGGGCTTTCCCATGTTCCTGTAATCTGAAGATCCAAATTTGTGACAATGTTGACGAATCAATACGTTGAGGAAGGTTTGTGATATAACTAAAGACTATGCCCAATTGCAATCAATGGTGTCCTTGCACAGTGAATGGTCACCAAATTTATAGTCCCATTGTCAAAGGCTGCATCTACCTCATAGGGACCTAGCCATCTGGTGCAGAACTTAGCCTTGAAGTCTTTGAATTTTGAGTCATATAAGAGAGCCTAATTTCCTTTTTGAAACTTCTTCTTCTTGAACAATCTGTCATTCCCTTAGCTTTATGTTGTTGTATAATATTTGTTTGCTGGATAGCAGCTAACTATTTCTCCTCCAATTCATTGAGCTGGTTCAATCTCTACTTTTGAGTTCTAGCCACATCCAAATTTACTTGCAATGATGTTCTTAGTGTCTTGATTTCAAACTCAATAGGGAATAAGGGATTTTTTCCATACATAAGTTCATATGGTGAGAATCTTGTGGTATTCCCCCATGTAGTCTCGTATGCCCATTCTGGAAGTTTGTCGGCCCAATTCCTTCGGTGATTGGCCATAGTCTTGGTAAGGATCCCTTCAATGACTTTATTAGTGCTTTCCACTTGGCTGTTTGCTTGTGGATGATAACGTGTTGTGATTCTAGGATGGATTTTATATTTTTCAACCAACTTTTGGATCATATGAGATGTAAACTGGGGACTTCCATCTGTGGCTATCTCTCTGGGTATACCAAATCAGACAAATATGTCTTCAAAAATAAAGTTTGAAACAACCTACTTTGTGGCTCTAGTTAGTGCCTTTCCCTCAACACATTTTGTGACATAGTTAGTGCAGACCAAGATGTAAGATTTCTATCTAGATGAAGGATTAATTAGTGCTACAAAATATAGGACCCATTTCTAAAACGGTTTGAAGACACTTTGGGGTTGTAACAACATCTTATCTTGTTACTATGGTTGGCCCATCCTTTGGAAACTATCACATCCCTTCACAAACTTCTTGGCATCTTGAAATATTGTTGGCTAATAATACCCTGTTGAAAGGACTTTGTAACCTGTTGGCTTGCCTGTGAAGCGCCTTCCATAAGGTTCCTCATCACAAGCTTTAAGGATTTTAAAGATTGCATCTTCTCTAACACAATGTCTAATATGGAAATCTGGTCCACTGTGATAGAGATTCCCATCTATCTAGGTATAGGTATCACTTTGCTGTTTAATCTTTCTTTTCTCCTTGGAGGATAAATCTTGTGTAAACTGCCCTGCAGCAAGATAATTGGCTATATCTGCATACCAAGGTGAGTAAATAGAAATAGAAAAGAGATATTCCTCAGGGAAAGAATCCTCAGTAGGAATGAAATTTCCATTAATAGTTAACCTAGAAAGGAAATCAGCTACTACATTATCTTTTCTAGGTTTATTGACAATTATGATATCAAATTCTTGTAATAGAAATAACGAGCATGTAATTATACCATTGATAATTGGCTTATTCATTAAAAAATGAATGGAAGAGTGGTTATTATGTACAAATACTTGATACCTAGTGATATAATGTCGGAATTTAATGATGGCATGCATGACTGCTAAGAACTCCTTCTCCGTCACTGTGTATTTGAGCTCAGTCAGAGTTAGATTTTTTCTTATGTAGTAAATAGAATAAGGTTTCTTATCCTGTAGTTGGCCCAAAAAAACACCTACAACAATATCAGATGCATATGTAGCTATGTGAAATGATAGTTTCCAATTAGTTCCTCATAAGACTGGTGTTGCTGATATGCAACATTTCAACTTTAAAAATGCCTGCTCACACTTTCCACTCTACAAAAAGTCGACATCCTTCATGAGAAAAGGAAGTAATGGTGAAGAAAATTTTGAAAACATTTCTGTAAATCTTTTGTAATACCCTACATGCCCAAGAAACTAAGTACCTCTTTTTGCATCTTGAGGATTGGAATTTTCAAAATTACCTCTATTTTTGGAGGATCCACCTTGATCCCGTCAGCAAAAATGTAGTGTCCTACGATGATCATGCAACATTTTTTTGTGCTTAAAGTAACATTAGTCTATACACAACATTCCAACACATTTTCCAGATTAGCTAATGCTATTTCAAAAGAATCTCCATAAGGTGTAAAGTCATCCATGAAGATTTCATTGCAGTCATTCTACAAATAAAAAAAAAATCCCAATATTTCCCTCTGAAAGGTTGTTGGCACTTTGCAAAGTCCAAAAGGGAGTACTCTGTATTTGAAAGTTCCCCATAGGCAAGTAAATTTTTCTTTATCTTGATCTTATAGGGCATGTTGTATCTAATTGTAGCCACTAAACCCATCTAAAAACGAAAATATTTTCTTTTCAGAAAGGGTATCAAGGACTTGAACAATAAATGGTAAAGGAAATGATCCTTTTTAGTGGCCTTATAGAGTTTTCTGTAATCCACACACACTCTCCACTTGCCATTCTTCCTAGGAATTATGACAAGCAGAGACACCCACTAACTGTCAGATATTAGATAAATAAAATTAGCGTTCATGAGGTTTTTTTAATTCTTCCTTCACCACCTCCTTCAGTGCAGGTTTCATGCGGCACTATGGTTTTCTGACTGGTTTGAAACCATCCTTCAAATAAATATGGTGATTGCATAGGTTAGAGTGGATTCCTTTCATATCCATATAGTCCCATGCAAATGCCTTTTTTTATTTTTGTAGTAGCTGTAACAACAGTTGGCTTTGCTCAACACTTAGGTTGGGATTAATCTTTAGAAATTTTCTTGGTCCTATTTCAGTTGCACTGATGTTAGTATTTGGATTGGTTCTCATTTGTTCAAAATATATATCTTCTACCTCCTTTTCCTCATTTGAATTTTTAATGGAAGTGATAGAAAACGAGTTAGTTACTAATAAAATTGTTAGTGATGTCATCTTCTGTCTCATCCTTGAAATAATGAGCTTTCCCCAGAGTGAGGAGTGGTGGGGAAGATATGATTTAGGCTCAAATGCATCCCACTAAGAGTTATATAAATCCACATTTGGTTTTGGGGGGTAAAGATTGATGTTCTTTATCACTGCAATCTGATATCACCATAGATCTAGATCTACAGCCTATAAATGCATCTGTAGTGGCGAGCCAAGGCATCCCTAAGATCAAAGTATGTCCCCCCAAATTGGATTTGGGCTGTAGGATAAGAAGTCAGGGAGATATCTTAAGGAAGCTATTGTAATTACTATATCCTCTAACACCCCCTCGGGTTTAACATGAGATCTATCTGCTAATTCAACTATAGTAGGAGTATGTCTAAGCCCATTTAGCCCTAGGGTGCTAAAAAGGTCCTTAGTCACATTAATGGTAGCCCTAAGATCGATCAACATGTTAGTTATGGGTTGATCATTAATGTAGACAGTAATTGTAGTATTTCATGGATCATCATATTTAGTTAGAAGAGGTTGGGCTGACATTAATTCAAATAATCTCCCCATCACATGTATGGTATCAAGGTCTTTAGGCTTCCTCCCATGTTTCTGGATGCACAAGTCTCACACTATTTTAGCATAGATAGGTACTTCTTTGAGGGCTTGCAGTAGAGGAATTTGTACATGCAGATTTTGAAACTCCCTAAGAAAATCAGATTCAGGCTATGAGGTCATTCCAGGTTCATCCAAACTCTAAGGATATGGCGAGTCCTGAGTTACAACAGTTAATTCAGCCATTACAGGTGTATCAACCTTTCCTGAGTTGGTTGTTACAACACTGAAAGTCCTTCACGGGTTGGTTGTTACACATGTAACAACTTCCTCTATATCGGTTGTTATAGATACATCAGCCGCCTTAGAACGTACATTATCTCTTCTAGAAGGTTCACATTCATTCTCTATTATGATATGGGAGTGACCTAGTTTAATTACCTTACTCGATCGCAATTGAATTTCATTAAGCCCCACGAGGGTAATAAGGTAGGTCTGGAAGTTAGTCATAGCCTCTATGCCCTAAGCTACTTTATTGCTCAGGTTTGGGCTACATTGCATAGGTAGTTGGGGTTGCACAGGCGATGTAGGAGAAATAGTTTGGAAAGGTGGTAACTGTAGCTATTATTGCATTGGTAATCCAGGTAAAGTTGTATTATGGGCATTTCCTCTCCAGTTCTGGTTCCAAGTGTGTGGTTGAGATTGAGGATATTGGATAGAGGAAGATGGAGACCATTGGTTTTACGGTGAAGGAAACTGTGCTGAAGATGGAGAATGATATTTCCATCGATATTGCTAAGTATTATATGTATTGTTCCATGAACTGAAAGAGGAAAAATCTTGACACATACCTAGAGGTCATGGTTTCCATGGCTTCCTTGGTGTGATGAAATAAGAGTAGTAAAACTCCTCACTTGACTCTCTAAGTACTGCCTTCAGTCTAGGAAGCTCTAGACATTGAATTGTCGAATGTTCCAACCTCCAAATGTTGCACAAGCTAATAATGTTCAATTCACATTCCCTCAAAGGATGTTTCTTCTGGAAATTCTGATAGAACACACCCAAAGCTGTATCAGCTTCTGCTTGTGTCTTATTGATATGTGTTGTCATTATCTCGGTAGAGAGAGTACTAAGGGTATCAGTATTGAAATTTTCGAACAAATTCCCGATCTATTCTCTAATTACTCCTCCTCCTCCAGATTTTTGTATCCGAGCATAGGCATCTCAAATTGTGCTTCTCCCATTGGATGATCCTCTAGAGAATCTTAGATAGAGCTTTATGATTTCAGTGAATGGTTCCTACTATATATTTCCCTTCCCTAATAGGTTTAGGGTGTCAAGGAAATTGTCCCTCATTCCTCTGATACATATGGTATTCAAGATTTCAAGGTCTAAATCGATGTGTTTAGACCTCTACAGATTGTAGTGGAACCACTGTACATATTCTTCTAGGCTGCCATCCTCCTTTTGCATCATTCTAAATACTTCCTCCCTTAATTCCCTGCTTCTAGAATAGTCTTGGTACTATGATAGGAACATCTCCTTCATATTTCTCCATGTTTGAATAGAAGTGGCTTCTAGTCCCATGAACTATCTCAAGGATGCCCCTTTTAAAGTAGTAAGAAATAATTTCAGTTTCTGAGCATCTTAGATATAATCATAACTCATGCATAAGACATCAAATTGAAATAAAAAGGTGTCCCTGTCTTCCATAGTCATCCCTTGGGAGGATGGTAAGAATGATAGAGGAATATTTTCCATGGGAGAGTCATCTTGGATATCCCTGATTGGGAACTCAAAGGTGGTAATGGTAACACTTTTTTTAATGTTATTATCATTGATGTCATACATGACTAATCATTCTAACCCTTGTTATAATGGATGATCATCGAATTGTTCTTGTGATGCTCTTGCAGGTGTGATTAATGGCTCAGGTATTCCTAGGGCTAGTTGTTTCACCGCACTACCTAAATCTAGATATCGATAAACCAACAGGTGCTCTCCCGTCTCAGGTGTTTTATGTTCCTCCTCAATTTCCCCTTTTCCCTCAGTCCTAAATTTCTTGCTACTAGCTTCCTCTTGCTTCTCCTCGATTGGATTCTTAACCTTAGGAGTGTGGGTGCTAGCTTTAGAATGATATAGCCTCAAGATAGAGGAATCAAAGGTTTTTTCCCTTGTTATGGGAGTGAAATATTTTTATGGCCCTATTTTCCTTACATCCCTTTGAGAGCTTGATCATTCTTCTTCTGCCTTAGAGATTAGTTCCTTGATAAATTTCTTCCTTCCCAAATCTACACTCTTCCTTTCCTTTTTACGACCCATTTTTCCTGTGACTAATTAAAGCAGGGATAGGTTTGGTATTTCTATAGTTCCTACATTTGCACACATAAACCCTATGTGTATTCATTCACACTCTAAGTGTCTCAGTATTCGATAGTGGTGATCCCACCCAGCTACATTATTTCCATGCACAAGTTCTTACCTCTATTCTTACTGCCCAACGACTGAAGAGCTGAAGAAATGCTAAAAAAACACAAAAATTCCATGCCCTAAGTGCCCTACTGATCACAACATTCAGTTCGTCCAGGTATGTTAGATCGATGCGCAATCTCTTACCTCTCATCTTACCACCCAACAATTGTGGACTAGGAACACCCTATTATCAAACAAACAACATGGCTCACTGTATCATCAACTGTGATCCCTGACAATGGAACCAAAATGTAGTGTTGTTTTAATCAGTCTTAATTTGACCAAGTCTGCAACATTTAACTTCCAACCCAGGGTAGGCCTTACTATTTCAATGGAGTTCGCATTGTTTGTGTCGATACACTACAACCAAGAACGAATAAATAGAAATAACATGAAATGATGTCACTAAATCAAATTGCAGAAATCAAATCATTGATGTAGAAATAAAAACACTCCACAGAATTGAAATCGCACTTCACAACTACAAAAGTAAGGTCGTGCCACACAGTGACTAATATCTATACCAGTTGGTCACTATCATTCGGTCTAATTAACCCAATGTAACAACAGAATATAAATTGGAATAGAAAAAAATGTAATTCACAATTTTTACAACAATTATAGGAAACCATATGACAAATAAACAAAACAAGAATGTACACTACCTCTACCACTACAGTCCCTGGTAAAGAGGAGGACCCTTCCTCCCTAACAGGGGCACAGGAATAACATGAGATTAATTAATTAATCATATGAAGAGTAGTAATGTGTCATAGTAGTGATTTAATATTAAAAATAATTCAGAGTTACATGAGTAACAATAATTTTCAATATGTCATTCTTGTACATCAGAAATCGATTTTCTTTTATAATTATTACATGCCCAAAATTAGGAATAGCTCAGTCATGAGAATCTCACAATTCTCATGATCATCAAAAATAAAAGTAGTTACAATCTATTTCTAAATACAAATATACATTGGTTAGGATTGCATCGACTTGGGTCTTTTGCTTCCAAAATAAACAGTTTCTAATGCCGATAGTTGTTATGTGGATTAATACCCACACTTGCCATTTTTATGCAACAACAACCTGTGAGTGAATAGTGCTTTAGGATGTAATGACAATCATCGATGGCAACACCCTTGTTGTAACAACGATCCTTTGTATCAGCGCATAGTGTAATAGCATCATGTAACAACATTGAATGTGTAACAGCAACCTGCAACAACATATAGGGTGTAACAACAAACTACTCTACCCTGCTCTGTAATTAGTGACTGCTCACTATTTAATCGATAGCCTTGTTCTCGTGAGCAACACCTGAAAAGGAGAAGAGCTTCCAAAGTACTCCTCCAATGCTCGCGTCGTTAGAAATAACGAGGAATAAAGTATTGTATTATTCAACAAAATATGGAAAAATAACATGAGAGTGGAATAGGTTGTAAAAGTGATAAAAAGGGTGATTAATCATGTAAAGTTCATAGGCCTAGAGGATAAGAGGATCAAAAACAGGAAAGAAGGTGCAGAAAATAGGTAAGAATTCACACCCAATGGTGGGATGGTTAGTAGTAATTGAGTTAGACTCAAGCTATCTCTTTCTTCAAAAGGTTGAACTTTGACACTTGGAAAAGAGAAAATATCCCCTTGGAAGAAAATAAGGATATGAAACCAAACTACACTAAACTAGTACACAAAAGTAACAAAAATGTGTGACAAGAGTAAAGACTCAACCAAAGCTCATAAAGCAAAATTATGAGCCAAATTAATTTACAATTCTCATAAGACAAGATAAAAATAAGAGTTTAACATATAAAATTGATGTGAAATAAGGTTTATGTCATAATCAAATTATATTTATCTTGTGGGATATTATAAATTTGGCTTCTTATTGAAAACCCCCGACGCAGTTATGTGAACGAATCTTAATCAAGATCAGTATTCTTCCTTAGTAATTTCTCGTAAGCTTGTAATTTTATAAATAGACAATGATAAGGCTTACAGGTGCGTTTTGATAACCAACATAAGCAAGAAAATGATTCCATTATGATTGCGTAATAAGAAAAATATAACTTCTTTTAAAATGAAAATTAATCTAAACCAAGCTAAACTAATTTAATTCCTATTATATACAATATATATAGATTTGCATGAGTAAAACTACTCAATTGTACATATATTACCAGTGTAGCCATCACATCAGTTTTGTTCCTACAATCAGATATATTGAATGCATTTGTAAGCATAGTAGGACAAAAATAAAAACACAACTATATACATCTAATCATAAGAAGTTATAAAAAAATGTTAAATGTATAACAATCTTCCCTTGAATGAATTATTCTAAGACAAATTCAAAAGGATCATGAAAAGAAGGGTGAATACCTCTTGGAGATCATTCGGAGAAGAAGAATATGACATGCTTAGTTGAGATGATATACCTTTACGTGTCGAAACCTGTTAATATATGACAATAATGTATACATGATTATCTATTCTAATGCTATTGAAATTTGAAGGAGAACTGGAAGACTTAACACTATGAAGACAAGGCAAAGAGATTCTATCATAACAAGCTTCCATAGTATAATTAATGGGAAAATAATTGGAAACTTGATAATCATGTACATAAGTATATAAAACATTGTGTTTATCTATTGGAAAATATGAAGTAGGAGATGAATCAATTGGAAAATTTAAATCAAGGCCTTTGTGTAATTAAGGTATTTCAACATTCTCATCCTCGAAATATGTATCATATATGACCTCCCTTTCATGAAATTGATGTATTTGATTTAAGTCAGAACAATCTGAAAGAGGAAAGAAAGGTTTTTGAAAATTATCAAGGATGGGTAAAGAGTCATTCTCACACGAAATATGGTCGTCAAAAGAGATTAAACGTGTTGAAGGCAGGTTTTCATTGGAAAGATTTACAATATCACTATGGTTAGAACTTTGATCTGTGAAAAGGTTTGGGTACAAAAGGTGATCAACTCTAGAGTATATCATGTTATGCAGATGCATATGATTTTCCTCATCATGGATGTGATGAAAGGCATGGAATGAAGATGGATCTTTTGTTAACATCGATATTTCTTTCGAAGGATGATTGTAACATTGTTTGTAATTCAATTCTTGAGGTGTGATAGTTCATGCTGAAATTAAATGAGATTGATTAGAATGTTCAATGAGATTAAGAAATACATCAAGAGAATCTTGTTCTTATGTTTTACATCAAGAGAATCGTGTCCTTCTGTTTTACTTCTATTATATTTACCGGAAGAAAAAAGAAATTGAAAACATTGTAATAATTCATTCTCAGAAGGAAGATCTTTGAAGGGGAATCTAAAACAGAGAGATTTATATCTATTTTAAAATTCATCAATCGATTCATTTTCTTGCATCATTAGAGTTCCTATATCGAAACATATCTTGTCATAATCATAAAAGTGATGTGACGAAAGGAACATTTCAACAAAGAGTTCCCAAGAATGAATAAATTTATCAAGAATTGAAGTATACCATCCTCTAATTTGACCTTTAAACATGAGAGCGAATCACCTGCAAATATTGTTATCACAAATGATATTAAAGGAATTGCATTTGACTAAATATTGTGAAACATGATCGACAAGTGCCTCGCCACTCTTACCATCGTATGTTGGTCTTATGAGAGACATGATAGGTTTCTTGAGAAAGTCTCTGGTAGGTTCATGTGTGAGAAATGCATGACCCAAATGATGAGCCATGATAAACAAGATAAAATTTCACATAGATAGAAATATATGGCTCTCCTTCTAGCGCCAACAATGTTGATGCCTGGAAATGTCCTATCTCAACATACGAGAAATTTCCTAATCAGAATCCCAATTAAACTCTTTTTCATTATGATGGAAATCCTAACTGGTTCAAAAGCGCTTTGAGTTACCCATGTCCTAGAACCGGCCTAAGTTAATTTAGTCTGTATAATATGCACAATAATGACCTTTAGTCCGCTTATGAGTGATGTTTATTCAAGATTAACAAACCGAAGGGAAAAAATAGTCATTTGTATGATAACATTTAGGTGAGATGATCCTTAATTATTTCATTGAAACCAGGGCTCAGTCGAGCTACTGTGAGGCGTTCTTGTACGCAAGGAGACTTAAAAGATATAAAATAATGAGATGCAACTAGTTTTATGATGCAAACGAACATGAAAGAAAATATACCTTGACTAAGCACATGATAGCCTCATCCCTAGTCAAGAACTAAAGTGTTTTAATTGGATGAGAGGAATTGCATTTGAGCTTAAGATGAAGGTTCACTCGCAAATCCCAATGAAATTTGTAGATCTACTAATGCCTTTAGTGTAAACAAAATAACCCTCATAGAAAACTATCAAGATGACCTTACTTACATACCTAGGATCAATTGTATAATTAGTTAATTATGAACTTTATAGAAGAAGAAAAAATAATATTCTCCAACAAATATAAGATAACACTAAAAAGAAATTGTAAAGACAAATAAATAAATAACTATCTTATAAACCAAGTGTATTTAACTCATTATAAGAAACAAATAACATGATTACCATTTGTTCATTTCTTTTATATAAACAAAGACTATTTTTCAAAAATGTTAAATGCCACAAAACAATATATTAATATACTATTATATAAAAATATATCATTTCACAAGTATATGAATGCAGTTATATATAATAATTATTATATATAATATATACTACAAGTTAATCTGCAAAGATAACATTATAAAACCTGATTAGAGACATGGAACATGGCATTTAGAAGTCAATTTGCAAACATCACCTTATAAAACCTGACAAGAGACATGGAACATGGAATTTACATTGATCATATATCAAAACCTTAGGCAGAAACAAAATGCACATGAAGACTTTTATCCATAAACAAAGTAGCTATAAATTATTCCAAAACAGATATATCAAAGTCACATTAAATATGACTGCACAGAAAACAAACAGAGGCACACCATTGATGAGAGAATGCTATCTGCGCACCCCGGCAACAGTACGAGTGCCTCTTTCTCTTCTCACTGTGCTGTTACTCATCACATAATAGAGCTCGAGCCTCATTTCCGCTCACGCTTCCAGCGTTTTCCACCTTCTGGCTGTTACGTTTTTCTCCTTACGCTGCCCCAAGGCTGCGTTCCTCATTCTGCCTAATGCTCTATGCGCTTTCCTCTCCAATTTCTCCCCCTTTGCTAACAGAACCATGTTCCCTTTTAATCTCATCACTAGTGCCATTCCCTTCAACTGAAACATGCATATTCATTCTCCTTGATCGATCACAGATGTTGCTTGACAGTCATACTGTGAAGAGTTTGGGATGATGATTGGATGCATTTAGAAAATATCATGTATGTCGTTTCTTTTCAAGTCTTGTGCACCACCCAAAACGGAATTGTCATCAATTACTGACATGACCTTTCAAACTATTTTTTTGAAAATTATTTCAACTTGCAAAATGCATTAGAAGAGTATAATATGAGTTTTCTTGCGTCAGCATTACGTTTTAATGAAGTCTGGTGTGCTATAAGATTGCATCAACATCATTCTCTCTTCCTGTAAAACATATCAAACATTAATTGGTACACTGGTGAATAAGTAATTAAAACATATGCAGGATGACATGACCATAACTTTTTATCCCTCTTAATATTGTTGACCAATCTTATTGTAACGTCGCTAAAATTCATGACTTATAAATATGTATTGATATTAGTTCTCCTCTAAAATAATTACAACGTTATAATAATTCCATACTTTAGCTTTAACTACAAATGTATTTGAAGCCAACAATTGTAGTTAATGTAATATGGGACATTATAAATAAGGCACTAACGTTGTAATTTTTTTTAAGTTAAATTATATTATATATAATATTTTATGTTTGGTATATTGACCATTTACATTACAAATTGATCATTATTTAAATGAGTTTAATTTTTTATATATAATAATGTAATAGGTTACCATTTATTTTTTTTACATGAAACTATTTATACATTTTCAAGTCCATGTGAGATGAAGATTGGACCAAAAACCTATCTAGAAAAAAAAAAGGAATTCATTGCAATGAAGTGTAATAAAAATAATCAAAATTTCAAAGGAATGTGCCCAAATTTCAGGTATCAAACAAAACACCAGGATCATTCACTGTGATGAATTAGGTGACCAAAGGTGATGATAAAGGCAAAGCCAATTGAGGTGACGTGAAGGAAATAAAATCAAGGAAAACTAAATGCAAAATGTGAAGAAATATGGAAAAATGAGACCAATGATGCAAGCGTTGCTCTTATGGGAGATATCATAACGTGAAGTGACACATGTGTTGTTATGTGAGAAAAGGGTCAAAGAAAGAAACATCACTTAATGCAAACACAAGAAAAGACCAAAAGAAAGAAAAATGAGGAGAAATTTGATGAAAAGAAGAAAGGTCCTCATTTATTGTAAAAGAAACAACAAGCCAAAATGGGGTTATTACAAGTACAACAGGTAGACATCAAATAAGAGGAAATCTACAAATCTGCATTCCGGACCAGGTATGGGAATTATGAGTTTGTTGGGGTTCCTTTGGGTTTGACTAATTCTCCAACTAATTTCATGTGTTTGATGAATAGTATGTTGTGTCCTTTACCTGAACAAGATTGTGATAGTATTCATTGATGACATATTGATATATTCTAAGAATGAGGAAGAGAATGTAGAACATCTAGCAACAATGTTAAGATTATTGAGAGAGCATCAGTTGTATGCCATGATTAGCAAGTGCGGTTTCTTTCAGACATAAGTTCATTACTCAGGACATGTTGTTTCCAAGGAAGGTATAATATCTGACTAGCAATAGATTAGAGTTATAATGGAATAGGAAACTCCTAGGAATGTGGATGAGGTCAACTAATTTATGGGATTAGCAACTTACTACATAAGGTTCTCAAAAAAATGTTTGAATAGACTGAGGAGTGTGTAACTAGTTTCGAGTAGTTGAAGAAGTTACTTAAAAATGCTCTGGTTTTGAATATTCTAGATCCAGATAAAGAGTTTGTGGTAGGTGTAGATGTTTGCAAGGGAGGGCTTGGTGGAGTATTAATGTAGAAAGTATAGGTGGTATGCTATGAGTCAAGGAATTTGAATGAGCATGAGAAGAACTATGTGACTCATGATCTTAAGTTGGTAACTATCATTCATTCATTGAAAATGTGGAGACAATATCTTCTTGGCGGAAGCTTCATTTTGATGAGTGATCATAGTGGGCTAAGGTACTTATTTCATCAACCTAATCTAAATGCCACGAAATCTAGATGTTTGGATACTGTCAATGAGTTTTACTTTGAGATCAGGTACATCAAGGGAAAGGAGAAAAAGGTTGTATACTTTCCTAGTATAAGAATGCAAGTGCATCATATTGTGCTTCTGATTTCTTAAGGGACACACTTGCAGGAGTGGATCATGTAGGTAAGATAACAAGATGAAAGGTACCAACAACTTCAGCACACAATACAATGTTAGGGTATGAGTGATCAAGATCTAGATTATCATCTCAAGATAAATGATTTGGTCATATTTAGGGATAGGATCTATGTGATGGACAACAATTAGCTCAAGAAGCTTATCTTGAGGGAATTTCATGTTAATTCATATTCATGTAACCTATGATTTCAGAAGACATTGACAGGAGTTAAGTAGTTCTACTATTGGCCGAACTTGAAAAAGGAAGTGATTGAGTTTGTGGCTAGATGTTTGGACTATCAAAAGGTAAAACTAGAGTGTAAGCATCTAGTGGTTTATTCTAACCGATTCCAATTCCATAATAGAAATGAGAGGTCATATCCATGGAATTCACTATAGGTTTGTCAAAGACATCCAGGTATCATGATTCCATTATGGTTGTGGTTGATAGGTTGACCAAGGTATCTCACTTCACTCCAATGAAGTCTATTAATTCAGCTAGTGACATAGCTTCGATTTCCATAAGGGAGAGTGAGATTGTATGGTGTTCGTAATAATATTGCATCTAATAGATATTCCAAGTTCACTTCCAGGTTTTAGAAAAGAGTTGTTTGCAGGATTGGGGATAAAGTTAGCCTTTAGTACAACTTATCGTCCACAGATAGATGGAAAGAATTAAAAGGTTAACAGGATTATTGAGTGCATGTTTAAGATGTATGGCATGCATAAACAAAGGAAGTGGGATGGGTATCTTGCACTGTTTGAGTTTTCATATAACAATGGTTATAAAGAGTCGTTGAAGATGAGTCTGTTTGAGGCACTTTGTGGGTGGAGTTGCAATACTCCTATCAGTTAGAGTGATCTAATGAATAGGGTACTAATTGGACCATGTATGTTGGTAGAGATGGAACAGGAAATTCAGGTTATCCAGAGGAGTTTGAAGGTGGTACATGATAGGAAAAAGATATATGCATATCAGAACAAGGTATTAAAGGATATTCAGGTTATGGAACATGTATTCATACATCAATCCCAAGAATAGATCCTTAAGGATTGGTTCATGTGCCAATTTGTCGTGTCGGTATTGTGGGCCTTTTGAGATCCTTAAGAGGATTAGACCAATGGTATGTTGACTAACACTGTCTTCGATAGTGAAATTCCATGATGTTTTCCATGTTTCATTTATTAAGAAGTGCTTCCAAGATGTTGAAAATGTGATTGAATCTTGTGTATTACAAGTGGGACTAGAGGGAGAATTCTAGCTAAAACCACAATGCATATTACAATAAAAACAACGCATGCTCCGGAACAAAGAAATTAAGTAGGTTAAAGTGCATTGCAATGAATTTGGGTCTCATGAGTTGATCTGAAGATCTTTGATCTAAGTTACAATATTTTTGGGATAGTATTGAAGGAACTTTAATACAATTTCTTCCATTACTTGGTCTATTTTTTCACTAATAAGAATAGAGAATGTAGGCTTACAATATTGCATATTCTGTTATTGTTTTTATTTGGTCCATAGACATAATACAAACACTTAAGATTCATGATCCATGTACTCACTTGTTTTTTTTATAAATATGTAATACTAAGGAGGATTATTATGTATGAGAAACTTTATTGCAAATGTTAGATATTTGAAGCTTCTTTGACAAGTTATCTACAGTTTGATTTGTATCTTTACCACTATGTACATGTTTCAAATAATTATCTACAAGATAATTATTCATATCACTTTTGCAGTATTTGTAAACACTTGTTTGAAGAGTGGTGAGATGTATCTTTATGGTTTATGCCTGTAGGTTTTTAGAGTATTTGATTGCAAGGTATTAGTTTAAATTTCTAAACTATAAAGTGATCTATTCTCGATCTCCTTGTTGTACTAGATTGGTTAACAAAGTATTTCTAAGTGTGATATTTGTTTTGATGAAGTGAGACATTAGTTGAATTCATATGGGATTGTGTTGACGGATTGGGTCAGAGTAAGAAATCATTTTTTATATACATGCGATCATTTATAGTTGACGAACTTGATTGAATCGGTAACACACTAGTTAGGTTTGAATCCATTCTTTTAATTTCTTTGTTGTACACAATATTTCTAAGGGAAAGGACAAGAGTTCAGGATATGAATTAGGGTTTTATCAATCAAAGTGTGCTCTGTTGGCATAAGAATTGTGTGGATTTTATGGAATTTACATTGTGGTGTTGTTTCTTTCCTAGAGAAAGTTTATATGCATGGTTTGCTTAATGAATTAAGAGGCTAAGAATTGGATTTATAATGATTGCTTCTAATGAAGTGATTGAGTGTTGGAGGAATTATATTAGGATCTCAATCTTTGATTGCAGTAACCTAGAACAATGCTAAATGAATTGGTTAGGGTAAGGATTGGTTTTGCGGTCTTTCTAGGGTCTTTTTAGAAATTTTCCATGTTGTGTTTCTAAGATTATCAGCTCTTGCTTTACAATAAATGTTGGGTCAATGATATACAATAGTACCACCAACATGCACTTCTTGACTAGTCAATATCTCTATGATTCTCATTGCCCCGTTTTCATTGGAGTTGTTAATGTGGGTATAACCTATGATTCTTAAGGATGTTAGCACATAAATTGTAAGGTGTTTCGTTGGTGGTGCACAATTTTTTTCCTAAGGCCTATGCAATGCCAATTTGGATGAATCCATAAGGGTTTAGGGCCATGAGGCCATGGAATAGTCCACCCTGTGTAAAATTGTGATTTTGGGGAAGAGGTGGACTAACAACCATCCCATTATCTAGGAAGAGTAGACCTTACCCCTCCATTTGATTCTCCAGAAACTCAAATTCAATAGGTCACCATGATTTTGGAGCATCTCACATAAGATTGGAACGAGGACCAAAAAAAATTTATTGGTTTTATGAACGACCTTCAACACAAGCAATGACACATGATGGATCGATTGGTGTTAGTGTGGCATTACTCGAATTCTAGAGAGGCAAGACCATCTCGAAAGTAGGATGGAATATATGGAAGGACACATTCATGAAAGCTTTTATCCTCTTCTGTGACCAAGAATGGACCAAACATTCCAACTCTAGGTGTATTTTTTTATCAAGAACGAATGTCAAATGTATTTTGGTTCTTGGGATTTTCTTGTTTTTTGAGCTATCCGTATGTGGTGTCTTAGTTTACTTCTGTTGTTGTCAATGCACTTTTTCTATTACCTTCAAGTCAATATGTCCAATAAAAATTAGTCCAAAAAAAATGCATCCATGTTTCTCACAATATACCTCTAATGAGAATTAATAAAAAATTAAAAATAAAAGAAACAAATATATTTTTTAAAGTTAATATCTATTTATAAGCAAGAAATAAAAACAATCATATTATATTAATAACTTAACTCAAATAGTAAAGATGTGAAGTAACACTTAACTAATCAAATCATTGTATAATAAAATTTAATTTGTTTAAAAAAAAAAAAATCTAAAAAAAAATATCACCATATACATCTATTATTAAAAAGAACATTTAAAAGAACTATATTAAAATATTAAACATTATAAAAATATTAACTTCATTTATTTATTATAATAATATATAAAAAAATGATTTGTATTTAAAATTTTGCATTATATTTTAAATACATATTAATATATACATATATGAGAAATTTATCGCTAAAACATTCTTAATAAATCTAAAATTGTTTAATTCATTAAGAAATACCAAATAACAAAAGATCAATTTATAGATGATCACTATTTTATATATCATATTTTAGTTATTTCTTTCCTGAATTAAAAACTTTTTTATTGTTATCTAAAAATTACAGAAAAAAATTGTTAGCATTAAGTCATTGCTTATACGAATAGGATATTTTGCCAAACAGAAAAGAAATTATCCAATTTTATACGGAGTTTCCTCCTAAACCTCTTATATGGAAATTATCATAATTAAGAAAGACGCCCAGTTGAGGGGCTACTACTCAAATGCATGCTCGAAAATGAAGTTGGATATGTGGACTTCCAGATAATTATTAAGCTAGACACCCAATTGTGAGCGGCATACTACTCAAATGTATGCTAGTAAATGAAGTTGAATATCTGGAATAAATGAAGTTGAATATCTGGAATTTTAAAACTTCTAGTAGTACTCGTATCAATCAGGTAACTCTCCTTCTAGCGCCTCGCTACATCTAGTGCTTGGGGCTTTGGGTGCTATACCAATACCCGGTGGAGCTTGTCTCCTCCCCAATTCCTGAAAAAGGTAAATGGTCATAAAAGATTATAATTAATAAATATAACTATTGGGGTTAGATATTCAACTAGTGTTGGGTTACATTTGATATAACTAAAAATAAAATAAAAAAGGTGAGAGAATCATGGCATTATTGAAAATATAAATACATCACCCTATTTTGTGAAATAGGAAAAAGAAACATATTAATTTTTTTAAATTACAATTAAAACCCATAAAAAAAATAAAAATAAAAATAATGTAGCATTCCAATGCCCTAGTTCTTCCTTATTGTTAAACTATTTTTATACACTCTAGCATTAAATGCATGAGGTTAGGATCTTCTATCTCAATTCCTAGTGGATTTTAATTAATTTTTGGTGAAAGATGACACTAAATCTGGATCCTCTTTAGTTTTTGGTGGAATATGATACTAAATGTAGTTAGAGGAAAAATTATGTGGCTTTTCAAATATACAGGATCTTTAGACTGAGAAGCAAAAGCACATTGTCTTCGAATGTAATTGGTATTACCATCCACATGCCCCAAATTTAAGAGCATTTTGTATTTAGATTCTCATAGTATTATGTGATATATAAATTGTTCTATTGTTTTTTCCCATTATTTTCAAATCCTCCATCATCCCTATTCTATCATCCCATCTATTATCTCCATAAATATATTCCTCGCTTTCTTATTCATTTATCCCTCTCCCTAGTTCTATTTTTTCCCTTTGTATTTTCCCTAATTTTAACTCTCTCATTCCTATATACCTATCCATGTTCCCTTTATATTTTATCCCTCTATTTCTAAAATCTTCGACAATTTTTCATATAACAGTGCTCTTCCATGATTTATGGAACACACTTCTTGCAACATTTGAATCAAAATCATTTTAGAAAAAATGATGTGAACCAATCCAGCATTAGAAACGTCCAGCACAAAGAAAAAATTAACATACATCATCATTTTTTGGATAGTCAATCAACACATAGTTTCCATTCCTGTATTCATAGCTCGTGTATGATCACCTGCAAAATTTTATTCATAGAGAATAGCATTGTTATTATAAAATATCTTTGTAATTATAGTGACTTCTATTTCTAACACAAAACTTTGGTAATGTATTCAATGATTGGAATGGCGATTAAACTTTAGAACTTCTTAACTTTATATTTTTAATAATGCCACTCATGAGTCGTCATGTGTTGTAATCATTATAGGGGTGCAAGCTACTAATTTTCCTATTTATTCCTATTATTATTCCAAGTTCGAAGGCTATTATGACAAAAACCGTGACTGCACTAAATCTAACTATCCAATATCATATTATTCCATTCCCTATATTACCCACCATACCACCCTTATCTCTAATCGTTCGACCTTTGTACCATGATTTCCCCTCTTAATTCAGATTATGTTGACAATTTTCATTCCTATGTCATGAATTGTCGATTTAGTGGTGTGATTGTGTTTTAAAGTGTGGAATTGAAGTATTATATGGGTTTAGTGGTATGATTATGCTTTGCAGTGCAAAATTGAGATGTTACCTCTAAAAAATGGTTGATTATTCTTTGCAATATAGAATTGAGGTGTTACCTATGGACAATGGTTAGTTCTTCTTTGTAGTGCGAAAGAGGTATTATTTGGACAGTGGTTGATTGAGTTCTATGGTGTGGACGATGGCTAATTCTAATAGACTACTAGGGTTGAATTGTTTATGCCACTAGTAAGGATTGAACCTTGGTCAACCAAGGAGATGGAGTCAACCACTGAATATAATGCTAACTATTAAAGTCCCACGCTATAATAATCAAAGTCAAACTTAGTCTTTTCATGATGTTGATACATTTGTAAAGCTTTTTCCATGATATTTTGGAGATCATGTCCTTAGCCCTTAAATAATGTTAGATGATGTCATTAGTATCATTATATTAGGGGTGTACAATTAATAATGGGAAATGGTCCTTGATTTCCTAAAATATTGGGTTAAGGGAGTCTATGGTCATGATTGTTCAAGTCATGAAGATGGAGGTGTGTTGTGAAACTGCTTCTGCTGCAAGAAGAAGATTTGGGGTTTTAAGGTTTGTTTATGACCTAGAAGTTTTCTCATGGGTTTGAAATGTTTTATGGACCATTCCATGCCATCCTAGTACCCTCAACATGTTAGATGATGGCCGAAGATAGTATAAGATTGGAGCGTTGCGCTTTCACGTAGTCATCATATCTTCACTATATATCTTAAACCATGTACCTATTTTAATGGAGTTTTTACAGTAGATGCATGGGGGTGAGATGAATAAGCTCATGTAATTTCAAGTCAGAATGCATCATTATTTTTGAGAAACGAGCCACCATCATCTACAACAATTTTTGCATTTTCTTGAGATTTGTGAGTCAAATATGGTTCAAACATTCTATGGAGAAGGGTTATAATGATATTAAATTGTTGTAAAAAAATCAACTCAATTCGACCAACCTTTTAAGAGATATTTGAAAAATACCTTTGTTGTTCTTTTGGAATGTCAACTATTTGACCATCAAATCTTACTTGAAGCCTTCCAAAACCGATTTTGATGATTATGACAAGTGTCTTGGTTGTGTTGGACATGGGGTCTAATTCCCTGTTTTGTGGAGGGAGTGTGTGAATATGTTCCGAAAGGATCTCTGAGAAAACATCTAAATGAGGCAAGTCTTCCTATTTCATCATGGAAACAATTGATTTATGTATGCATACAGGCTCCTCAAGATCTCCATTATATTCATTATGGTACAGTAGAAAATGTAGTATATTTTTCAATGTGGAGACTACATATTTGTTTAAATTTTTTTTATGGATGTTTGCCAAACTTATCCATTTGGTTTGATGGAATGCAACCAGTGTTTCCTTAGCATCTCCTAGTGAGGTTTTTGTAAGAGTTTTTTCATTGGCTACTAGAGAGTGCATCCATGAATCAACTCTAAGGCATGGAGGTAAAAATGTCCCAGTTTCTGAGTTTGTCTGCAAGACAATTGCTTTGTATTGTTTTGCTCCTTGGTGCCCTCCTTACTGAGTTCCACTACAAACCTAATTCAAGTACACAATGAACTTAGGGAAAGAGGAGAAGTGTTTGAAGTAATTTTCATTCCCAATGACCAAAATGAAGAGCCCCTCAGAAACATTGCAGTCAATGGAAAAGAAGAAAGGAAAAAAGCTACACTTTCTTCCTGAAGTGGTGGATGTCACTAAAATTGCACTCAACAGGTTTTGTACAAAAAGGTTGTCAGTGGAGAAAACATTTGAAGCCATGGAAACCATACAAGAATAAGATAATGTTGATGATACAATCAAAGACATTACACAATTGCAAGAACAATTACAGAATGCACATATAGTTATTGCATGGTTGTAGTAGGGCAATAGGAAATTAAATAAAGTTATTATAGAAAACATAAATAAGCCTAGTGAAGATGTACCAGTGACTAAATCTACACCATCTCTAACAAAATACAACAACAAAGAAAAGGTAGTGAAAGAAGGTATTAATATTGAAAAAGTTCCAGTACCTAGAGATACGAGATCCTCATCTAGCAATTTACAAATCAAAGAAGAGAAGACAACGCAAGAATGTGAAAGGACAGAGAGAGATGAGGGGAAGAATACATTTAATAGGTTTAGAAGGCAACTGAAGGAGTCTCATAGGGAGATTTATAAGCTCAATCAATAGGATGAAATGGATAGAAAACAAATGAGTGATATTTTCCACATCTATCAGTGAGTAATGGACAATGCCAAATATATGTTGAGGAGATCCCTTCCATGACACAGGCAAATGAAAAGCATATGTAGGAAAGATATTTCTATGAGGAAATAATTTAAAGCCACCCAAAAACAATTAAAAGAGGTGCAGGAGAAAGATAGAGCTAAGTTGGACATACTGGCTAAGGTACAAAAAGTTTCAAGGCTAGAAGGGGTGAAATAACCTAGTTTTGATTTGACTTTTCCCTAAAGTATGCTTATTTATGGGTTTTAGGTCCTAGGTGATAATTATTTGTATAAAGTACCTCTTGGAACTAGATTTAGTCAAAATTCTGCGTTTAGTTTTGAGGAAGCAACTTTCACAGCATTTTGTGCCCTAACCAGCATTAGGGTTATGGTTTTTGATATGGAGATGAATATTTTATATTTTTGATGGAGGAAGGATTGAAAGGGCTATGTAACATGATTATTGTATTAGAATAATCACCAATGTGTTCATCTAGAGAGAAGACATCAATGTAAAACAAACAATGAAAACAGATGGCATCGTGCTTTTGCAACTAGTGCTATGTTTTTGGCTATATATTAAAATATTGAAGTTGGAGTCTTGGTCTAATGAAAAAAATCTTATAAGGGAGAAATTATCCATTTACAGGATTTTTCACACAATCTAGAATCATCAGGCATCTCATGGATTGGCCAAATACATATCAACCATGGAGCCTTGCGTTTTCATGCTCCATTTTTGCATTTCTAGGGAATAAGGAGGTTGTGCAGTGTTGACATTGCCTTTCTCGACAGACATCCTTTTAAACACGTTAACCAGTTAAAAACTCATTGTAATTTGCTTTTATGGTCTTAGTAATTGTAATAAATAATTTAGCGACTCATAAGATTCATTTGAGGTTGATAAATTAATGTAAAATTGCTTAGAAAAATCTAGTTAAGCAGTCCCTAGTTTTTAGAAATTTGTGCTATTTTCATTGCATAAACTAGAAACAAAAATCCTAATAAGGAATTTGATCCCTAGAGGTGGGAAATCACTCATTTTAGTCTATTTATGATGTTAATGCAATTGAGGAAAGGTTTGGTCAAGTTGAGGAGAAAGGACATTATGTACTACACTCTTTTTGATATAATTTTATAGTTAATGAAACACAAAGGTGGAATTTATAGGTATTCTTGTGTTAGTTTGCTTTCGAGATGTGCCTTATTTCTTTTTAAGTTATGTTATATGAAAATCATGATTTGAAATGTATCCTATTCTTTGGTTAAACAAATATTTGATTCAAAATTCACTGCAAACAATGCTCTGTTTCATTTTGCTAGACATTTATGTTTTCCGTTAAAATGATAATTAAAATTCATCTTGATTCTTGATAGTATTTTTGTCATTTCCATTTTTCTTCAAATTATCCTCCTAAAAATAATTTAGAATAAAAATATCTAAAGGGAATACCTACCTCACCCATGTAGAAGATCCATTTTCTCTTCATTTTATCACTAGAACCATAATTAGGTAGACATGACTCCGTGCACAATGGATCTGTCTCCTTTCCTACCAACAGACCTCTAAAAATTCATATCCTATTGAGCACCATACCTAACCTAAAATAAGATTAGTTGAACATTCTAAACAGATAGATCCCTCTCTAAAGCTAGAAGGGATAGATTGTAGCTGATAAATGGTTTTGTGGTTACCTCTGATTTTCTCTCCTCACATTCAGGAAAATTAGAGAGTGCTAACATTATGGCATCGTTGTTGGGAGAAAAAGGTTTCATTTTCCCTAGGAAACATCATTAAACTTTAAGTTATGATTTTTTATGGTGGATAAAATTTAGACACATGAAGGTTGTATGATTCACCTAGTGACTCCAATAAAATTTCAACATGATC
>APFE031212407.1:0-77198 GCA_000404065.3 Pinus taeda | reverse complement strand
TTCTTCGATCTTAGATCTTTTCCTGTTGATGTTAACTTAGTTCTAGGAGCTGCTCTTGCATTCTGTTAGTCTCATTGACCTACTTTTAGTGTCCATTTGTTGGATATTAATAAATTTATTTTATCTTATCTATGTTATCTCACACTGCTTTGAGAATGTTAGTTTGATCATCAAGTCCGAGAAATATAAAAATAGGCACACAAGTGAAGCTGGGGAGATTGGAAAACATGATAATACCATAAATAGAGATGATGGGCTTAAGCTCAGTGAAACAATTGTTAATGATAATGAAACAAAACTAACTATAATGAGAGACAGGCTGATGCTCTTCTAGGGTCTACAGGACATCCTTGTTATAATGAAACCCTAATACATGAAGAAAGAAAGGACAACCTCAGAATGCAGAATGACAAATAAATGTCATACTTAAATCTAAAATCAGAGACATCAATCTATGGCATAACCATTCCATCATTATCCTTAAAAGATAAACTCCTATACAAATTCCATGATAAGCCATTGGCATGTCTTATTGAAAAGCATAAATCCTTATCAAATAGCAACGTAATACGTTTTATTGGAAGGCCATGAAAAAGGAAATTGATAAATATGTGAACACCTGTGAAACTTGTCAAGTTTACAAGTTCAAAAATGAAAATTTCTGTCAGAAGCCTAAAACTACTACCAAATTTTAAAATTGAATGGGAAGAGCATATCAATGGACTTGTAATGAACCTAGCAAATTTGCAAAGCAAAATGATAAATTTTGTTGGTAATATATAGACTCACAAAATTACAAGATTCTTCCTTATAGAATGAAACATAAAACACAACGATAATGCATGTTTTTGAGATTCTGTTTGAGCATACCCTACCAAAGGAGATTGTAAGTGATATAAATCCAAGGGCATTGAAATTCAGTGAAAATATCTTCATGGACTCAACTAAATTTTAATAGCAAAACCTACCGACAACTAATATCATAATATGCAAATCAAAAGATTAATGGCTATTTATTAGTTTCTCCTAGCTCCTTGTTTATATTCTTGGCAATGAATGCATTATGATCTCTCCTTGAAGTGGCCAAGATGTAAGGGAAAATTCAAGGCATTCCTCTTCTCAGTGATGGTCAGTTAATCTTGATTTAATTGATGATTCTGCTCTCACCTTGGATCTCACATGGATCTCTTTTGAAGGAACATATGATGTCTGGACTTCTCTGTTAAAGTCATTGGAGCTGTGGTGAGTGAGGAAAGGATATAAGCTCTTATATTGGCTATGAAGATATTAAACTTGGTTTTCAGAAAGTGAAAATATATTAAGCCTAATCATATGATAAGATACTCATATTTATTTTGGTATGGATATATCCCCTAAGAAGATGTAGCAATGGGTTTTGAGCAAGTTTGAAAGCAAGCTTCTGAATTGTGAAGTCTGCAACTTATCATTGTCAGGCGGAATCACTATTGCAGATAGTTTTGGCGGGACGTATTTTCTATTCCTGTTGTCTATTCCTTTTTTCTAGGTGTAGGAAGATGAAAATGATTACAGACACTTCCTGTGGGGGAATAATGGAGGGAAGGAGGTCTTCTGCTAGTTTCATAGGCATCTGTACTTTTGCTGAGGGAGGGCAAAGGCCCTGGTTTGATTGGTGTGTGAGCTTAGGGAACAGTGTTGACAATTTAATGGATTGTCAGGGCAATGAGTGGCCACACTCCTGGCGAATTCTTGTTCAGCATTTCTTTCACAATGATACTCTTATAGGGGCCATTAAAGATCCATTTGGAATATGTGATATAGCTGTCTGTGGTGTCACTTAAGGTCTTTGGATCAACTATCCTTTAAACAATTTGGCAGGCTTGGCCTTTATTGCTCAGTCACCTACATTGGGACTTTGAAAGCCCAATAAATAAACTAATCACAAAAAGTATGTATGTGAGGGAATTTGTGTGACAAGACAGCGATCACTTTGTTACCATGGAGAGTATTAATTGATCTCAATGGCTACATCCTGCTAACAATGTGCCTTTTCAAAACTTTGCAAAATCATTTGGAGTCTACTTTGTTCAAGATGAATTTGAGTACTCAAGGATTGATTTTTTTGTAACAGGACTCACTGTATGTGGTGAGTACTCAACATGTCAACTTTTCTTGCCAACATGGTGAGGCAAGTTGACATGTTGGTCGAATCTCATTTAATTTTGGACAAACTTGGTTGGCCTGTTTGTCGCTGAACTGGCTGGTTCAGGTACAAAGTGGTTCAGAGGGTTTGATGTTTTCTTGAAGATTTAGCCTTTTAGGGTTAATCCCTTTCAAATGGTGAACTTATGTTCTCTTTGTTACAGGTATGCGTGCATTTTGATATAGACTGTAGGAAACTGTTTGGGGGAATGATGTGGATCTGCCAAATTGGTTGACTGCAACATGTTCTTACATGTTGCTCTTAGAGAGATTTTGGAACACCTACTTCCGTGCCTCTGGTTTTTCTAGTTGAATACAACTTTAAGTAGTACTCAACATGGTGAGCCGAGTCGATATTTGGTCGAATCTCATTTAATTTTGGATAAACTTGGTTGAACTGTTTGTAGCTGAACTGCCTGGTTCGGGTACAAACTGCTTCAGAGGGCTCGATATCTACTTGAAGATTTAGGGTTAATCCCTTTCAAATGATGAACTTATGTTCTGTTTGTTACAGGTATGCTCACATCTTGATATAGACTGTAGGAAACTGTCTGGGGGATGATGTGTATCTGCCAAATTGGTTGATTGCAACATTAATAGTATGACATCAGAGATTTTTTTTTGGAACATATGCTTCTGTGCATCTGGTTTTACTAGTTGAATATAACTTAGAATACTCACTGGAAACAAAGCAAGCAAAGTCAGGGCTGTGAACTTGGAAAGTCTTGTATTTATCTTGGGTAAACTGCCTCAGAATACCTACAAGATTCAACTGCTTTGTTATATTGTTGTATTGTCTGCACTGTTGAGGTATAGTCTTTGTTGGCTCTTCAGTTTATGCATGTATGACATTTCCTTGGTACAGTTACAGCTTTTAATATTTTGCATATTTTCCATTATATACTTGTGGCAACGACCCCATCTGTTGATTACCTTTCCAAGGTATGGAATTCTTTTCCACGATCATAATCTTAAGCGTTCTATATCTCTTTGCTGAAATTTCCAAGTATACGGGTATAAAGAGTGCTATTTTTGGAGCTATACATCGTGTGGGATATGTTCTGTTGACATCAACATGACGCTTTATCACCCTAAAATATTAATCTGTCTATCTTTGAACATGATATGTCCTCATGATTAAGCAGTATTTTCCATGGTTTTTGAGCTAGCTTTGCTTGATCATAAGAAGCTTATTCCTACATATTCATATTTTATGTTTGCATCTGATTGTCTTAGTTTTGTCAAGGTTATGCTTGGATCATTTGCAATTGGAACTATGATACTAAGAGTATTCTGTTCTGTTTTTCTGGATTTTGTGCAGTACCCCGAATATATCTGCTATGCACCAAGACACCTCATGTGACCTTAACGTAGTTGAATGTACTTTGAAGAATGTATTTGGGGTAAGTCAAATATGGTCAACAGAAAGTGAACGTAGGAATGCATTTCATTCCTGGAGATTTTAAATTGGTATTACTTTTGAATAGAGGATAATATTGATCTGAATTTTGATGTGCTTCGTTTCATTTTTATTTATCTTATATGTTCTTCGGATATTACACTTTAATGCAGGAATACATTTTTCATTCCTGGATTTTTACAATTGGTATTACTTTTTATTAGGATAATCTTGATCTGAATTTTGAGGTGCTTCATTTTACCTTTATTTATCATATATTTTTTCAGATATCACACATTCCTTTGAGGACACGAAAACTTGTAGTTGAACTATGCAACATTGTAGCAGTACGTGCTGCTCGTTTAGCAGGAGCTGGAATTGTGGGCATATTAAAGAAATTAGGGAGAGATGTCATTGGAGAGACAGGTAAATTGAGGACCGTTGTGGCAATTGATGGAGGTCTGTATGAGCACTATCCACTTTTCAGACATAATATGCAAAGTGCTGTTAAAGAATTGCTTGGAAGTGAGGTTTCGGAAACTGTGGTTTTAGAACTTGCAAATGATGGTTCAGGTATTGGGGCTACTCTTCTTGCTGCATCTAACTCAAGGTATTCAAAGAAATCTTGATGCAAATACTACAGACATTTCTGTAGTCAAAGTACACAATCAAAACCGTTTGCTACTGTAGCCACGTGAGTCTAGTAAATTGATTTGTGATACGGAGCAACTAATTGTTGAGCTGTCTCTCAAGCATCTAGCTTTCAAGCAAAATATTTTTTTCTTGATGGAGGCTTAGTGTATAATTATATTCAAGAGTTACCAACCCATGATCTTTGCATGGGTAATAATTTCAAGGCTGAAGAAGGACTCTAATTACCCATTTTAATCTCGATTTTGGGTGATACACATTCTCCATAAATGCAAAGTGGCTAAGTTTCATGTGGCTATAGTTTTAATTACATGGCTGGAGTTATGTGACATTTTACAGTTCCGATGCTTGAGGCATTGCTACTATTTATGTACGTATTTTCTTGGCAGCAGGAAACTTAAGAATTTTTGTCATGATATTCAAATGATGTGTTTCTACTAGTGACAGTGAGGTAGCATATGATTTCAGATTTCAAGGATCCAAATTTTGTACAGAAGAATTTTTATTTATTTATTGTGTTGCTACAGTTATCTATTGAACTAAGCTACTTTTCTTTTCAGTGTCAAAGAAGATCAAGCACCGTGAATCTGCCAAACTAAACACTTTTCTGCTACATGTTTTCCAAACCAGGTCAACTGTTATTAGGTATTGTAGAAGTTTATTCCTTGACAAATAAGAACAGTAACAGCCCTCTATGAGCCACGCCATACCACTAGATAATCTAATTTAAGAGCGCAGATAGATCTGATTGCAATTCTTTTCAGAAAAAAATAATGGGTTTGATTTACTTCTAGTCAAATAAAAAGCAAAGGGTATCTGGCAACTTACGATGCTTTAACTAATGTTTCAATGACATTGGTCTTTAGGAAGAACAATTTCTTAAAGGATTTTAATTACATGCGCATTATCCTTCTTGTGCATATGTGCATAGTCGCCATTTCTATTTTCAACACTATATTTACGTCAAAAAGAAGTCAAATTTATAATCTTATAATTAATTGGTTATTAATTAATAACCAATTAATTAATGATTTATAATATTTGTTTTTTCTGGTTGTAAATGCTTCGTGTATGGCAGGTGTGTTACCTATCACAACAAATCTATCTTTGGCTCATGAAAGAACAATCCATAGTAGCACAGCAATAAATAGGAACCATCACTGTTACCATCCAACACAGAACACAGAACTGGGGTGCAATGATACAACTGTTACTTTTGCTACAATTACAATAGCTTATATAATATCGGTAAAATTACTTGACTCTTGTTACGCAAGCTGTTCCACTATTTATACAATACATAAAATATAGAAAGGTACAATCAACATGGTCAGTCGTTTGGCTGATTAGCTTTTGGTCTCATCGACTTCTGAACATTTAGCTTCTCCATGGGCTTCCTGCAGGTTGTTTGCCATGACATGATTTGCATTATCCCAGAACTATGTAGCTGCAACTTGCAAACAGCTGAGGCCTGCACCCGGACTTGCAGATGCACAACACATGAAAAATCACAAGCCTAATACTCTACTACCTCCCCTAACCCCTCTTCCACAGCACATGGATCTTTGCATTTCTGCATTGTTGACCACCCACGCTTGACCATACAACCATTTTCACCATATTGCAACAGTTCATTGCTCAAAATGTATCCTTGTAGTACTTGCTAAACAAAACTTCTCTTCTCTGCAACCTATTTGTAAATCCACACGACAAAACTACCTGAAACTCAACCTTGTGACACTTTCCATATGTGCAACCCAAATTCTGTATAACATCTTCCAACCCTTGGATCTGGTTGTGGATCTGTGTGCAGCATGATCTGGCTTCGTACCGATTGGTGGGCTTGGTTGATGGGTTTGGAATGAAACCAATCTCATGTAAAAGATTCTCAACATTAGTAAATATTAAATAATTCAGAAAATTTTAGATTCAAATAAAACAGTTAGATTGAACTGGATTATTGTGAAAGTTTTGAATTTATTCCATTAAATATGATTTTTAATACCACAAACTTTCCATCACCTTGAGAACCTCTAGTTTCTTATCTAACACTTTTATTTTTTTCAACTTCACGAACTCTGCCCTGCTATTTTCAAATAAATTAAACCACTCCAGGCCCTACTCCATGTCTTAGACATTCATGGACTTATACTTTTGGAACATTTCCTTCTCCTTTGCAAGCTTTTGACTCGTGTTATCAAAACTGGACTGGTCATTAAACTAGTGGACCCTAGAAGTAGGAACCAGAAATAAAACCAGTCCACAAAACTGTTAAACCAAAAAATATATTGCATATAACCAAAATAATGCTCAGTGCAATCAATAGTTGAATCAAATACATTAACAAAGAGGCTCTAAATGCTCTCTAGATTCCAAAAGTAAACATAGTACTAATTAATAACTATATTCTATACTTTAGACTCCCCAATGTAATCATATGGGAGATTCGTATGAATTCTCATCATCAACATGATTTAACTCAAAAATATGATTTTGGCTTTATTTCCCTGACACTAAATGCACTTGTCCAACAACAATGTTTAGATCCTCGAGTTGTGGAAGTCATCTAATTCTATCCAAAATAGATATCCATTTGTTTCAATGAATGGATATCTCCATCACGAGATAATTTTAGCAAAAATGTTCTGACACGTAATTTTATTAATCAGAGAAACAACATTACATAAGGGGTGAGAAGCATAACACATATATAACCTCTAGCTTTATTTCAACCCATGTGTTCATGATCAACAACTCAAGGGTAATAATTATGGCAAGGCTATGACAAGGGCAATCTATCGTCTAGGGAATATAACACTTCTGGAATTCACTTTATCATTCTACAAAGAATAAATTCTAGAATAATTTGTTAATCTAGGAAAACCATCCAACTAATTAATTAAATAACTTTAGGATTATAAAGGTAACATTCCTCCCTTCAAGATTGAAGTTTATTTTACAAATGCTAGGTTCGTAATGGTTTAGTGAAAATGTTTGAATTTAATTTTCAAATGAACAATATTCTGACTTAATGATGTTATTTAGTAGTCCTGATAAAGTGATACTTGGTGTCGACGTACTTGGTTTTATTATGAAAAATGGAGTCTTATCCATTTTGATTGTTTATTGATTATCAATGAATAATGTAATTGGTGATTTCTAAACATCACCAAGATCCTGCAAAATTCTTTGTAGCAAGACAATTTTACTTATTACTTCCTAAGGTGAAATGTATTCAGCCTATGGTGAGGTTGCCATTGTTGCACACTTTTTATAACTCCAAGAAATTGTTGCTAATTCCATATTCATTAAAAAAACCGTTGTTTATGTTCTATCATCAATATCACTTAGAAAATCCGCATTTGAATATGCAACAAGCATAAAGTGGTTCTTCTTATAGAGTAGCCCAAAATGTTTTGTTTTTTGTATGTACTCGATAACCGTTTTTATGCATTCCAATGAATTTCTCTAGATGCCTATATGAATTTGGAAAAAAACTATGACTACATATGACAAATTTGGAAAAGTAGTTGTTAAGTAAATGAAGTTACCAATCAATTGTCGATGGGTTGCACTGTTTACCAATTCCTCTTCAAATTTTGAAAGTTTGAGGTTTTGCTCCATAGAAGTAAGAGAGTGTGTACAATGTACCATGCCAAACTTCTTAAACAATTCTACATCATACTTCATTTGACTAAGGAGGATTTGATGATGTTGTTATGAAATTCTACTTCTTGTAGCCGCTACAACAACCCTCCAAAATTTTGGCCTACACCTAATTTTAGAGCCTCCCTTAAGAGTTTCACTTGATGACTGCACACACTTGGGTTCACTCCGTGAGCTCGTGTGAGTACTTGTCTCTGCCTTGCTTGTTCATTTCATTTAAGTTTCTGCATGCTGGTGTTTAAGTCATGCTTGCGACCATGTTCTGGTTATGCTCAAAGTTTTCGCTTCGTATGTGCTTGTTGTGTGCGCTATAAAAGCATTTGTCGCACTCACACACGGAGTCACATTCACTATCATGTAAGCGTTGTCTCGATCAATGAATGGTCAAACACAAGTGTCGCGCTTGTCACTTGCACTGTCAGTCAGTGATGTTGAACATGTCTGGATGGTTTGAGTCATTTCGTTGTCGAGTCATAAGAGTGTATTTGCATGATCACCTATGCATCTTTCGATTGTTCACACACTTAGAAATTTTTTCTAAAGTTCTGACGACCAGACTCCCCTCTGATAACCAGACCATCTTCTTGCCATCGACTCGATCGATTGTCAACCAGAACAACGCAGAAGCATCAAGCAAGTCTTTTCAAGTTGCATTGCCTGCAAGCAATTCAATCCACTTTCATACTGACCACCCGGACATCCAGACCCGATAGTCACCTTGGGATTGAACCCCTCAAAATTGCACAGAGGCCACTGACCTTACTTGCTTAGCTGACTGAGAAAATTGCATAGACAGGCTAGACAGACACCAAGTGCCCGTCCCTATCTCCCTCAGAAAATTGCGCAATTTTCCTAGTTAGTCATCCCAACAGTCAATCAGCTTCTCATCCAAGAAATTGCGCAGTTGTCATGAGCAGGCCTTCTACTGCCAAGCAGTCCGCTCAGCTCAGAAATTGCACAGAGATAATCAACAAGCCAGCCTCCCAGACTTAGTGTGGTATCCTCTGCTAGAAGCTCCTAGCAGCAGACTGCCAGTTCCCCCCAGGAATTGCGCAGTTTCTGCTGCCAATGATCTAGCAGCCAACTGCCAGATCCCTTTGGGAATTGCGTAGTTTTGGCTGCCAGGCTCTCGGGCAGTTCCTTCCAAAACTGCGCAATCTCTGTTTGTTGACCCTCGCAACTTGACCTGTTACCCAGAATATTGCGCAAATTTGGCCTTCCACACCCAGCTGCCCGCTCATTCCAGAAACTGTGCAGATCCTGCCTACCTTGCCTTCCTACAGCCCGGATTGTCCCTCCCAAAATTTGCGCAATTTTGCCTTCCAGCCGAGCCAGACCTCGCAGATAGTCACTATAAACTTGGATTGCCCATCTTAGTGATGTATGATGTAACGATGTGTCTTGGAACTTTCGCTTAATTCAGAAGCCTGCCAACATGCCAACACGTTTTCACACATGTATTGTAATTGTTGTAAGACTAATCTTCAACACTTGTGATGCATATTGCTTTAATTTGTGTTCTACATCTGAACTATTTCACTTGTCGTAAACTACCGTTGCACTCGTGTGGACTAATCCACTGAGTGTTATACGTGTTATCTTCCCTTGTGTGTTGTGACTGCCGCATTCGTGTGGACTACTCCACCGAAAGCTGTGTATGTCTTGTTGTGTTGTGTGTTTCTAGCAGTGTTGGGATTGCTCCCAATCGACCTGGAACTCACTCTTACGCTCTCCATCGATAGTGAAAAAACCATTGGCACAAGTGACACTTACACTTACCAGACACGCGAACCTCACTTCTCGAAGACAAAGCAAACCACTGTCCTATGCTGACAAGCAAGAGTTGAGGCAAATCCTTAAGATAATAGCAACTGAACCATCGTACCAAATGGGACTCCCACACCAAACGGTGTGAGGTCTAGTTGGGACTTCATACCGGGGTGATCCCCTAATGTTGGCGGATCCAGCACCATCAACATTTTAGCGCTAGAAGGAGGGCTAGATGACAAGCTGAGCCCGTACATCTAGGTTGAATCTTTTACCCAATAAATAATACACAATTCGTGCTCCCGGGGTGTTTCTCTCATTTCTCCCTTAATCAGTTATCAGTCCCCAATGAGATTCTCGATCACTTATCCTTGTTAAAGTTTGACGTTGAGGACAGAACATCCGTAACCGAGCACATTTATGATTTTTCTTCATTTCTGTGAATCTAATGAAATTGATAGTGATGAGCTTGTTTGCGTACTCTTCTTCCTCACCCTTGAAGGTTGTGCTAATCGGTAGTGTCATACCCTCCCACCTGCTTTCGTCCATTCCCTTCTCACTTTCTTCAAGGAGCTCCATCAAGCCTTCGATGAGTGTGACAACCAAAATGTCTATGAAATAATCTCTAGTTTAAGAATGAAGCCTAGCGAATCAGTTAAGGACTTTGCTACCCACTTCCTTCACTTATGTCACGAAATTCTTGAGCAGTTTGTAGACCTTGACTTCATGAGCCAAGAGCTAAAACACTTGGTTCATGTCTCCCTAAACAGTGAACCTCCTAATTTCCCTTCTTCCTCAACTTTGGCGGATCACGAGACACCTCATGTCTCAAAGAGGGTGCCCCCTCGCAATGGTTGCAAAGTTGAGAAATTTGCGCAGCGTGTTCCCAATCCATCTGCTCAGTTGTCTCATGCCCCAACGGAGGAAATTCTAGAATGGTTAGGAAAGCCTATGGCAAAAACTTATCCCTCCATTCCACAAGAGGACATCATCGTTCCTAACCCAAGTCTTGAGTCTAATATGCATCTTTGCCATCCTCCATCATCTACAAGCCATGACTCCTTGCACCATGACTCGCTTGAGTGATCCACTTCACAAGCTAGTTGCGTGCACTCTCTTGATTCTCGAGCTACTGGCTCAAGTTGCAGTCATGTGCAAGGCAATCTGATCATACAGGTGGAGGAGCATGACAGTGAAGACACAATCAATTCCTCTCAAAGCATTGAGCTTCCATTCTTGATCGATCCTCGATCCGCAAATCTTGGTGAAACATCATGCACAATCAATTCTCTCAATCAACCTCTAGCCTTGGGCTGTCATCACTCCCATGCTCCTGTATGTTGTGATGAACACCCAAGCACATCATATGATCTATTGTCATCTCATGTACACTCTAACTCAGATCTGGAATGTGCACCGGTTAAAGTAGACATCCATATCGAAGCTTCCTCTGCACCTCACTTGCATGTGTGTCCTATCATTCACAACACATCAACATGCATCAGAGACACTTCACATTCTCTTGCTTCTTCATCTTCTGAGTTATCTCCTTGATCGACATAAGGCAATGTGGTTTTCTGTGACGAAAGTAGTTTCAACACACAGTGCTCTTCCCACCCATAATCATTTTGTGTGTCGCATGAAGACAACTCGTCGAGTCAACTTGCTGAAATTTTTTATGAAGCTTGTGACATAGATGGTTTTCATCCTAAGATAAGTTTTGAAATTAGTAACAACAACGATCCTCAAGCTATGCATGATTTGGTTCACATCCCAAAATGCAAATTTTCAATTCTAGAAAGTTTCGGGGCATGCCACGGAGTCGAGGCACTTCAATGTATGTTGATGGTTATGTCAGGACCTCGCGACTCTGGTAAGCCCTTCAAACCAAATCAGATCTCGTTTCTCATGCAAAATCCATCTATCTGCATGCTTGCACTCGACGTGGATCCCCGTGTAAAGAATATTTACTGTTTGGGGTATGATATTTCAAAATTTCAAAATTTCGCTAATGATCAAATCCACGAGTCTGTTACAACATGTTTGTCTTCATGCACCTCTCTTACATCCAGTTCGGGGTGGGAGTGTCTATCTCTCATCGAATCATGGGACAATGAAGTTGATCATCTCTATCTAGAATCACACTTATCATATGTTCTCTCTAGTAATCAACTCCTTGGTCTTTTTGCAAATTTTGCACGTTAAATCTTCCCACTCATCACAACAATCTCCCTATGTGATGACAAGTGCACAACCTCTCGTGCGAATCAAGTTATTCTCATTTCGCCACACCCCAACCAGTTTCACACATTCACAGTGTTGGCATCCTTTCTACCTTTTTTTGATGATCATGTTGCCTGCACACTTTTTCACTAGTTGCAGGTGGGTGTTCTATCATGCCTAGTGCACAACGAACTTGGTTCCCTCATTCAGAGCGTTTGTACAATTGTTCAAAAGGTTTCTTTCTTCATGTCAAGCTTGGAATCTGACATCTCGACCGATTGGTTTGATTTCTCTTCTACCTTGGGTGGCTGTCATGTAGTTTATCATTTTCCCAACAATACATTCAATGACGGTCACTTCGCGCACTATGATCTTCACCATGTAACATCTTTCTTCTTAGACTTCTGTCAAGCAAGTGAGGCACTTCGGCCTGCACTGATGGCTATGGCAAGCCCTCACTGTCTCGACATCACTGATAAGAATGACCAGATCTATCTATTTGTATCAGATTCCCATCGTGATTGCCTCTCTCGAATCAGGAATCCATCTACTTAGAGATCATGAATCTTTCTGAACAACCATCACGAATTTTATGATCTAATCGCTGAATGACTAGAACAATCTTACTTGGTGTGTCATGTTGCAGGTAACAAACTTCAGTCGTTCCTTGCAGTCATTGAGAGATTTGGTGCAGAACAACACACATTCGCAAGAGGCTTCTGAGGTTTGTTGAAAAATGATAGTCACGGAAGTGGTAAGCATGTGTGTTGGGTGGTTGTGACACGTTCTTCTGCCCACAGGCGAGACCTTCTCTCTCGTGTGCAAGTTTTTCAAGTTTTTTCATTTTCTGTTGCACACTATTTTTTATCTTTTTCAATCACTCGTATCTTTGTGATTGCAGGTTGTGTACGCCTACGGTGGCTTCATTGGAAATTTCATTCACGTAACCCCAATCATTTAACGTAGGAGTAGGAGTAGTGTTTGCTTTTTTCTCTTGTCTTTGCTCTCTGGTTTGCATGATTGTTTGCTTGCTAACCTGATTGCTTTGCTTGCTTGTTGTTTTCACATCGTTTGCTTTGCTTACTATTATTTTTTATTTTTATTTTTATTTTTTAATTTTAATTTTAATTAATTAATTTATTTTTACTTTTGATTTGTTTGCTTGGTATATTACTATTTTTGTTTCCAGAAATAAGTGTTGCCAAATACTACGTTCTGGCTTTTGAATATAGTATGTGACTAAAATTTGAATAGACTTGTGACATTGCAGCACTTGGCCAGTGTTATGTCCTTCTTCTATCTGCTTGGTTATATCCTTCGGCCGATGAAGTCTTGACAAAAAATATGAACCGTCTGCAAGGGACATTTTGGTCCAACCATGAATCTGTGTCCACACTGGGAAGCCCCATGCATATACTCAACCTTTTGTTCTGTGTGTTCAAGCTCATCCAACTAGTAGAAACGGAGAAGGGGAAATTTAAATGAACAAATCTATGTTAGAGATCGTACATGCTTCTCTGAAGGAACAACCTCTTCTGCTCTCAATAAGTTGGGATCCCTCTTCTGCCCCAAAAATAAATAAGTGCGTACGCATATTCCTCTTGAAAAATACAAATGCGAAAGAAGAGAAAAGCTTCTTGCACAGAGAGGTAAAGCATGTAACTCCATCGTGGTAATGTCTAGGCTTGTTGGCAGTGGATCAATGTGTGTGTTCTTGCATGTCTCCACCGGGGTACTGTCGAGGCCTGCTGATAGTGGAGAAACACCAGAGATGAAAACTTATACTCTGAAAATCTTCAACTCGCGAGCTAAACTACCCCTCCTGAATTTGAAACACTAAGATCAAGCTGAACTTTTGGTTGTGTTTGATTGAGTTGTCAAAGGGTGGACCATGTATGTCCATGGAGTAAGTGGGGAAGTCAAAGTAACCCTCAAAACGATTCAATACTCCCCGAAAGACCAAGGGCCTATGCTAGCAATGAACTGAAACAGAGAAGTTGGAGTTCTACCACTGTGTCACCAAGTATTGTAGCGCCTACAAACACCCTCCAAAATTTTGGCATGCACCCAATTTCAGAGCCTCCCTTGAGAGTTTCACTTGATGACTGAACACACTTGGGTTCACTCCGTGAGCTCGTGTGAGTCCTTACATCCGCCTTGCTTGTTCATTTCATTCAAGTTTCTGCATGCTAATGTCTAAGTCATGCTTGTCGCCATGTTCTGGTTATGCTCAAAGTCTTCACTTCGGATGTGCTTGCTGTGTTCGCTATGAAATCATATGTCGCACTCACACGTGAAGTCACATTCACTGTTGCTCAAGCATCGTCTCGATCAATGAACGGTCAATCACGAGTGTCGCGCTTGTCACTTGCACCATCAGTCAATCATGTTGAACATGTGTGTCTAGATGGTTTGAGTCGTTTCGTTGTCAAGTCGTGAGAGTGTATGTTTGCATGATTACCTATGCATCTTTCGATTGTTCACACACTTAGAAATTTTTTCTGAAGTTCTGATGACCATACTCCCCTCTGACAGTCATACCATCACCTCACCATCGACTTGATCCACTGTCAACCAGAACAACGCAGAAGCATTAAGCAAGTCTTTTAAAGCTACGCTGCCCGCAAGCAATTCAATCCACTTTCATACTTACCAGCCGGATAGTCGGACTCGGTAGTCACCCCGGGACTGACTCCCCTCAAAATTGCGTAGAGGCCACTGACCTTACTCGCTCAGCTGGTTGAGGAAATTGTGTAAATAAGCCAGACAGACACCAAGTGCCTGTCCTTGTCTCTCTCAGAAAATTGCGTAGTTTTCCCAGTCAGTCATCCCAACAGTCGATTGGCTCCTCATCCAAGAAATTGCACAGTTTTCATGAGCAGGCCTTATGCTGCCCAACAATCCACTCAACTTAGAAATTGCGCAAAGATAATCAACAAGTTGACCTCTCAGCCTCAGTGAAGTTTTCTCTACAAGCAACTCCTAGCAGCAGACTGCCAGTTCCCTCTAGAAATTGCGCAGTTTCTGATGCTAGTGACCCAATAGTCAACTACCAGTTCCCTTTGGGAATTGCACAGTCTTGGTTGCCAATGACCCCAACAACCAACTGCTAGTTCCCTTTGGGAGTTGCACAATTTTGGCTACCAGTGACCCCAGCAGCCAACTGCCAGGCCCCTGGGAAGTTCCTCCCAAAAGCTATGCAATCTCTACGTGCTAACCCTCCTTGCAGCGTGACTTGTTCTCCTAGAAAATTGCACAAATTTGGCCTTCCAGCCCCTGCTACCTGCTCGTTCCTGAAACTGCACAGATCCTGCCTACCTTGCCTTCCTGTAGCCTGAATTGTCCCTCCCAAAATTTGCGCAATTTTTCCTTCCAGCTGAGCTAGACCTCCCAGATAGTCACTCTCAACTTGGATTGCCCATCTTCATCACTCAGTGACTCTTACGCAGTTTTCATTAGTAGTGCCCGAAGCCATCATCCCGCTTCACAACCTTGCTGCCTCTCCCGGTCACCTGCGTCCAAAGTGATCATGTGTCATGGTAGACTAGGAGGTTTTGGATTTGATGTCGTCTCGTCATGAGTGACTGCAAGTATAGGTACACCAAAAAACATGGCAAGATGATGAATGGGATGAACGAAGGGAGCACATGCAGAAAGACATGTTCACCAATAGGTGAAAAAATGATGCATGTGAAGAGATGTGCTCGCGAGCGGATGATCATGCAAAGATATGTTCACGAATGGATGAACGAGCAAACATGCAAGATGTGCTCATGAATGGATGAATGGATGAACGGACGAACGTGAACCTTTCATGAACAAATGAGCCTGTCAAGCCTTCCAACATGCAAGCAAGGAGCAACATGCCTAAGCATCATCAAGTGAATCAGAGACCATCGAAGAATCCACACACTTTTCCATGCGGAGGTGAAGCTGTGATACACCATTAAGACATCCATCACCCAGCAACACTGTAGCTCGACATGCACTCCAGCAACAACACGAATGTACTAGCACTGTCATGTCGAGTAATGTCATGAGTCATGTCGCCCACATCTCCACTATGGGCTATGTTGTTAATCAATGTAATGTAACGTGGAAGTCCAAGAGATTCACTTATTGTACAGACTCATGTAAAGTCGAAAAGTCATGGAAGTCAAACAGTCATGAGGGTAGTCGAACAACCACAAGGGTCAGTTTTCACCCTTGGCTATAAATACCCCCTCATTTGTACATGCAAAGAACTTTTCACCTCAGCTCCTCCCACATAGCCGAGAGAGTCTATAATCTTTTCTTAGAGGAGTAAGTAGTGGCTCCAACGCCCTGCACTGGGGGTTAGTGATGTATGGTGTAATGATGTGTCTTGGAACTTTCGCTTAATTCAGAAGCCTACCAATAGGCCAGCACATTTTCACACATGTATTGTAATTGTTGCAAGACTAATCTTTAACACTTGTGATGCATGTTGCTTTAACCTGTGTTCTACATCTAAACTATTTCACTTGTTGTAATACATAATCTATTAATGGAAATGTGTTGTAAATGATGTTAACATTGTCTTGCCCGTGCAGACTACTCCCCCGGACATCAGACAAAACTTTCACATGAAACTTGCTGTAAACTATCGTTGCACTTGTGTGGACTAATCCATTGAGTGTTATACATGTTATTTTCCCTTGTGTGTTGTGACTGTCGCATCCACGTGGACTACTCCATCGAAAGTTGTGTATATCTGGTTGTCATGTGTGTTCCTAGCAGTGTTGGGATTGCTCCCAATCGACCTAGAACTCACTCTCACCCTCTCCCTCAACAATGAAAGAACCATTGACACAAGTGACACTTACACTCACCAGGCACGCAAACCTCACTTCTCGAAGACAAAGCAAACCACTCTCTTGTGCTGACAAGCAAGAGTTGAGGAAAATCCTTAAGATAATGGCAACCGGGCTATCGTACCGAATGGGACTCCCACACCAAACAGTGTGGGGTCTAGTTGGGACTTCATACCGGGGTGATCCCCTAATGTTGGTGGATCCAACATTGTCAACACTACTCTAAGATAGTACCAAAGTAGCCCCAAGTTTGTATTTTGAATCCTTTTTAAAGTTCATGTTCCACCTGCTTGATGTGATTTTCATGATTACATGTAATGATTAAGTCATCAACCTAAAGAACATTGATAACAAGTTTTGATCTTTCATCTTGAAATATAGATTATCATCAGACTTACTGTGATGAAAACCAATATACTTGAGGTATTCATCCATTTTGGCATACCATGCTCTGAGTCCATGTTTCAAGCCATATAAAGCTTTGATGAGTGTACAAATTTTATGCTCTTCAACTTCAAACCCCGGGTTGAGACATATAGACCTCTTTCAAATCACGATTAAGAAAAACACTTTTCACATCCATTTGTTGAAGTGTCCAATCATATGGTGCAACCAAATTTATCATCGTTTTTATTGTGTTCCATTTTTCTATTGGGGCAAACATTTCTTCATAGTCAATCCCTTCTTTTTGAGAAAAACCTTTAGCTACAAGTCTTGCTATATACTTATCGACTTCACCATTTGATTTATACTTAATTTGGTAAGCCCATTTGCAGCGGATGGGTTTAGAATTTGTTGGACAATCAACAAGTTTTTGTGTCCTATTTACAATTACCAAATCATATTCATCCACCATGGCTTGTTTCCATTTTTTGTACTTCATTGCTTCTGCAAAACTTGTTACTTCAATGAAGTCATGAGTGACTAAGGAAAAATTTGATTGAGTTGAACTTCTAGTCATTGCCTTATTTCATTCATCTTCGTGAACATCTTTAAGTAATTGTGTGAACCATTTTGGTTTGTTATCTTGTCCATGTGGTGAAGTTACTGCAACATATATGTTTGGTGTTAAAGAATCATCATTTAAAGAAGAATTATAAAAACCATGAATATTCATATCGGAGGCTAAGTCTTTATCAATCCAATTTGATTTTCTTTGATTTTGTGTTATTTTCCAAGTGGCTATGGAGATTATCAAACTCTTGCATTGTTTGACCTTTGGCTTCATTAAAGAAATCATCTTGACTAGTAATAAACTTACTATTTGTGGTGTTCCTAACTAGGAAATTAAGTAATAAAGAAAGCAAGCAGACAAACCAACAATTAGAAATGGGAAACAATCACCATACACCTAAGAAAACGTTGGAAATAAAAAACTTCTAAGCCATTTTATTAAATCATCATGGGCAAATACAACAGTGAATGAAATGTTGCACCCGGGCTTGTATCCAAGGACAAGTGTGACAAAACCCATGTGAGCAAATGATGATCTGAGGGCTGCCCAACTGTTGCTCCATAACTTGATCTATCTTGTCTGCTGGGAAGAAAATGTTGGAATCACCGCTTCCCATGCTTAGAAAATTATAAAACTTCATCTCCCCGATCCTCAACAAAAACCCAACAAAACCCAGGAAGGGTTTGGCCTAGTTCAGACTCCTGAAATTCGACCGCAAGGAGCTCATCCTATGTTCATGCTGGAAAACTCGACCTGTTTGAATGAATCTGGGAAAGCTTTCCAAAATTTCCCCAAATCATCGAAATAAGATCCCTTATGAATTTCCTTCCTTCCTTGATGTGGTTTCGGTGTTGTGGCTCTCTCCCTCAATGCCCACGTGATGTCGAGTTTGGCCCTTTGCGTAGTCCTCCAAGGCTGAGGTTTGAACTACCCAATTTCTGCACCCACCTATTCCAAAACTCCTCTCCAAGGCTGACCTCCTAATATTCTTTGACTCTCCAAATTTCTCTGCTAAGTGCTAGCCCAATGAAGCTCTTATCACAACTGTGTGTTCCCTTCTCTGCTGGCCCATAAATACACACTGCTGGTATGTGGCTGAATGTGTTGGCTATGAATCTTCCATGGTGCTTCTCAAGGTGCTCTGAAAATGCCTACCTAAGGTGGCACTTGTAGTCCTCCAAAGGTAAGGTTGAATCTCCTGCTTGAGAGATTCGCTTGACTCGGCTAAGAAGCTCAAGCAAATAGTCAAGTAATTTCGATATGCAAGAATGAATGAACCCCCAAGGGAGGAGCTCTTCCTCCTTATGACTTTGTGGGCCTCCCTTTTCCTCATGTGGGCCCCTCCAATAGCCACATGGTTTCCCTCCAAGGCAATTTGAATTCTCCCATGTGTTTTCCCACGTGGTTGGCCCCCACCTTCCACTAGCAATTTAATCCATCCTTCATTTCTCCTAAGTTGCTAAGTCAAAATTGCTTGGGTTCTTTACTTAACAAAATTTGTACAAAATTGTGGAGAGACAAAACCTGTTACAATTTATTAGGGAAGGGACATTAGAATCCTCCCCTTCCAAATGTTGCTTGCCCTCAAGCAACTTCAGTGTTGGGTGCTCCAAAATGTTCTCACGCTCCTAGGTGGCATCCTCATTTGGCAGGTTCCTCCAATGCACCAAAAAATCCCTAATGGTCCTTCTCCTTATCTTCCTCTCGTCTCTCCAAAATGGCCTCAGGCTCCAAAACCAGATGACCCTCACAATCCAGTGGGGGTAACTCCGCTGCTGCTGTCACCTGTTGTCCCAACACCTTTTTAAGGCATGAGACATGGAATATGTTGTGAATCCTACTCTCCAGAGGCAGCTCCAACTCGTGGGCCACCTCCCCAACTCTCTTGACCACCCTGTGTGGTCCATAAAAACAAGGTTGTAGCTTCTTGACCCCCTTTTGCTTCAATGTGGACTGCCTATATGGTTGTAACCGGAGGTACACCAAATCCCCCTCCTCGAAATGTCTCTTGGTTCGGTGCCTATCTACGTACATTTTCTATTGGTTCTGTGTTGTCACTAAGTTATCCTTGAGAGCCTTGAGGATATCTTGCCTCTCTTAGATCCAATATTTGGCCTTTGGAGCCTGACTATCTCCAAAAACAATGTCAAGAAAAGATAAAGCATCATAACCATACAAGGCATGGAAATGAGTCATACCAATGGACATGTGATGGTTGCTATTGTAGCAATACTCGCCCAAATGCAACCACCAAATCCAAGCCCTCTGCAGTCGAGTCACGTAGTTCCTCAGGTACCCCTCCATCCAATGATTAACTTGCTTGGTTTGGCCATTTGTCTGCGGGTGGCAGCTCGTGCTAGGGGTGAGCTCAATACCAACCAACATGAAGATATCCCACCAGAAGCCTCCCATGAATCTGCTATCCATGTCACTCACTATGTTCTTAGGAAGCCCGTGTAACCGGAAGATCTCCTTAAAGAACAACTTTGCAACCTGTGAAGCCGAATATTTGGTAGGGATTGTGAAAAAGTGGGCATACTTGGTCAACTTGTCACCTACTATATAGATGCAATCCTTGCCTTGTATTGTGGGGAGCCCCATGATGAAGTCCATGGAGATAGTCTCCCATTTCCCCTTGGGGATGGGGAGCACTGTAATAATACTGCAGGATGAATCAACCCCCCTTTGTTCCTCTAACATGCCTCACACTCTTGTACATGCCTCAACACGTCCCCCTTGAGGCCCTTCCATGTGAAATGCTCCTTCACTGCCATGCATGTTTCCCTGAACCCTTGATGCTCTAACAATGGTGAATCATGTGCTCCCTAGAGCACTCTCTCCCTCAACTACGAATTGGGAACCAGAAATATTCTGCCCTTATAGTAGATGACCTCATCCATCACCCGTTAGTTCTCATCTGCGTGGGTACCCTCTAAAATCTCGCATGCCATCCTGTCCTTAGAATATTCAACCAATAACTGGGCCTTCCAATCATGGAAAATTCTCATGAGTGATAGGCCTGCGAGTCTTTGGGATAGGGCATCAACCAACACATTTTTCTTCCCCCACAAATACTCTATGTCGAAATCATAGGCCTGCACCTTGCTAACCCATATCTGTTGTCTGTCGTTGAGGCCCTGCTACCCCATGAAGTGATAAAGACTGTTGTGATTAGTCTTCACCTGGAACCTATTACCCACCAGACATTGTTAGAACTTGGCCAAGGCATGCATAATTTCCAACAACTCCTTATCATATATATATTATAACCTCTCATGGGGTAAGAGCTTCTGACTCTTGAAAGCAATGGGGTGCCCATCCTAAGATAGTACTACTCTAATTCCCTCCCTGGATGCATCATACTTCAAAGTGAAGGGTTGCGAGAAGTCCAGAAGTGCCAAAACTGGACAAATTCTCGTCGCCTCCTTAAGGCATTGAAAATTTGTCTGTGCCCCATCTGTCCATGTGAAAGCCCCTCTCTTTGTCAAATCCGTGACAGGAGATGCCAACTATGAAAATCCCTTGACGAACTTCTGGTAATATGTATAGACGCCCAAGAAGCCCCTCAACGTTGTCACATCCCTAGGTGTTTTCCAACTACAAATATTTCATATCTTCTCCTCATGGACCTTCACCCCATTTGCACAAATGATATGCCCCAAGTAGAGCATCTCGGTCAGGCGAAATTCACATTTGGACAACTCAGCATAGAACTGTTGTTCCTCCAAAATACGCAACACCTCCTCCAAGTGTTGGAGATGCTCCTCCCAGGTTCTATGGTATATCAAGATGTCATCAAAGAAAACCAATACAAACATCCTCAACTACCTCCAGAACACATTGTCATACACGACAGAAAGGTAGTCGGGGCGTTCATCAACCCAAATGGCATGACTGGGGACTCGAAGTGCCCATAATGGCATTGAAAGGTTGTCTTGTGGATGTCCTGATCCCTCACTCTGATCTGATGGTACCCCAAACGTAGATCTATCTTAGAGAAGTACTTGGCTCCTCTAAGCTCATCCATCAACTCGTCGATGCGGGGTATGGGGTATCGGTTCTTAAATGTCTTCCTGTTGAGGTCCCGATAGTTAATGCACATGCGCAAGGTTCCATCCTTCTTCTTCACCAGCACCGCTTAAGAAGCAAAGGGAATGGAACTTGGCCTGATGTGGCCCAATGCCAACAATTCCTCTATGGCCCACTCAATATCATCCTTATAGGCCTTAGGATGCCTATATCGGGTGGTGATCATCGCCTGCGCACCAGGCTCTAGCTCGATGGCGTGCTCGAATCCCATATTTGGTGGTTGCCCTGGTGGGATATCTCTAAATACCACTGAGTACCTGTCCAAAAAAACCTATATGTCTGGAGGTGGTGGTTGGGCCTGCCCTCCAACCTCTGAAACCCCTAGCGCCACTGCCCATGCTATGTCTCCATGTCTCAGATCGACCTCCATCCTATGTGTTGAGACTGTCTGTGGTGGGTATGAATGCAGGCCTCTAAGGACCACCGATTTTCCATCTGAGCCTGGTGAAATCCATCTCCAGTTTCTTCTAATCAGTGGTAACTCACCCGAGGGAGTACAACCACTGGACACCCATCACCATGTTGGTGTCTGGAACATCGACCACAAAGAAATGGTTTGTCGTAGAGTAGTTCCCCATGGCTACTGTCAAAGCAGGCACATATCGAGTGCACTGCATGGTACGGTCACCCGACATTGAAAAGCCCTCAAACTTGCTCATGGTGAGGCCCCTCATCTGAACCAACTGGGCATCTATGAAGTTGTGGGTAGCCCCACTGTTAACTAATATTGACACCCGATACCCCTGTATCGTGCCTCTGATCCTCAATTTCAGAAATTTGGGGACCCCGGATGGGGCAAAGGATTTCCTCCCCCTTGTGGAGGTGGTGGTGGTGGTCCCCTCTTTGCTAGACTCTCACTGTCTCCCATACCACACTCCTGCTCCACTTCATCCTCCTGGTCACTAATTAAAAATACCTCAATGTAATGTACTTTGCCAGCAGTGCACCGATGGCCTGGTGCTCAGGGCTCCCGACAAGTAAATCACAACTTCCTCCTCCTGAGGTCCTTCCATGTCTCATCATCCAGGTGCCCTCATCCCTCGGTGGTTCTCTGAGGTGGTGGTCTAGTGTCATTCCCCTTCTCGGGAAAATGGGTACTTGCAGGAAAGGGTGCTCATGTCTTGGGGATCGAATTGTTGAGAGGCCCCCGAAGTTTCTCCAAATAGGAATCCCCTAGGGGTGGTTTTCTCTTGGTTCTGCATTTTAATCTCTTCTATCATTTCCTTTTTCCCCTTTGCTAGATCATTCAGAGCCTTCAAGAGGCTATCAAAATCCATCTCCTCCCTGTTCTTGGGCTCTCCCATGCCTTCCTCTGCTACTACTGCCTTTCCCGTGTCCTTGGTGTCTAGAGTGATCTCGAGCTCTCTTTCTCTACTTCAGTACCTCTGCCTCCTGTATGAGATATTATGTTGGTCCCCTTCTATCATAGGAGAAATTCCCCACGGCTGAGCCAAGACCTAAGATTTGATATCACTGTAGTGTTCCTAACTAGGAAATTAAGTGATAAATAAAGCAACCAGACAAACCAACAATTAGAAATGAGAAACAATCACCATAAACCCATGAAAATGATAGAAATATAAAAATTATGATCCATATTATTAAATCATCTTGAGAAAATACAACAGTTAATGTAATGGTGCACTTGGGCTTGTCTCCAAGGACAAGCGTGACAAAACCCAGGCGAGCAAATGATGATCTGAGTGCTGCCCAACTGTTGCTCCATAACTAATCTACATTGCCCGGAAACTGCACTGTCAGTTGGGATGAAAAGGATGGAATCACAGCTTCCCATGCTTATAAAATTATAAAACCTCAATTCCCAAATCCTCAACAAAAACCCACCAAAACCCAGGAAGGGTTTGGCTAGTTCAGATTCTTGAAATTCGATCAGCAAGGAGCCTGTCCTCTACTCAAGCTGGCAAACTTGGCATGTCTGAATGAAGCTAAGAAAAATCTCCAAAACTTCCCCAAATCACCGAGATATGATCCCTTATGAATTTCCTTCCTTCCCTGATGTGAATCCTGTGTTGTGGCTCTCTCCCTCAATGCCCACATGATGCCTAGTCTAGCCCTCTGTGCAGTCCTCTAAGGTTGAGTTTCAAACTACCCAATTGTTGCACCCACCTGTTCCAAAAATCCTCCCTAAGGTTGACCTCCTAATATCCTTTGACTCTCCAAGTTTCTCTGGGAAGTGCTGGCCCAATGAAGCTCTAATCACAATTGGGTGTTCCCTTCTCTGTTGGCCCAGAAATACGCACTGTTGGTTTGTGGCTGAATGTGCTGGCTATGAATCTTCCCTAGTGCTCCTCAAGGTGCTCTAAAAATTCCTTCCTGGGGTGGCACTCGTAGTCCCCCAAAGGTAAGGTTGAATCTCCTTCTTGAGAGATTCATGGCTAAGCAGCCAGTTGACTTGGCTAAGTAGCTTGAGCAAATAGTCAAGTAATTTCGATATGAAAGAATGAATGAATTCCCAAGTGAGGAGCTCTTCATCCTTATGACTTCATGGGCCTTCCTTTTCCTCATGTTGGCCCCTCCAACAGCCAGATGATTTCCCGGTAAGACAATTCGAATTCCCCCATGCGTTTTCCCATGTGAGTGGCCCCCACCTTCCATTAGCAATTTAATCCAACATTCATTTCTCCTAAGTTCCTAATTCAAAATTGCTCGTGTTCTTTAATTAACAAAATTTGTACAAAATTGTGGAGATATCAAAACTGTTACAAATTTATTTGAGAAGGGACACAACGCTATTAGACAACAACATGTATCCTTTCTTTTCATCTAAATAGCCAAGAAGAATGCATTTCATATTGTGATTTTCTAGCTTAGTCATTTTTTCCTTTAGACTAAGGCATAACAAGTGGAGGAAAAAATTCAAAGGTTTAGTATCATATCAAGCTTCATATGGAGTAATTCCCTCTAAAGTTGACATGGGTGATCAATTTCTTAGATAAATTGTTTTATGAACTACTTATACCCAAAACCTCGTGCTTAACCCTTTTACGTGTAACATAGATATGGTCATTCCCATCAATGTGTGATTCATTCTATTGTAGAGTATACGAATTGGTCAAATGTCTTTTTATTCTATTTCTTCTGCAATGATCATTGTATTCATTTGAATGGAATTATCCCCCATTATGTATTCTCAATGTGACAATATTTTCCTAGTGGCATTCTCAACTAATTGTTGAAATTGGATGAATTTTTCAAATGCTTATGGTTTCTCCTTTAGAAAATACACCCAAATCATCCTTGAAAAACCATATATGAAAAGAATAGTGTGTCTGCATCCATCAAGAGAGGATTCCATAGGACCAAAAATGTCACTATGGTTTAGTTACAAACATTTGATTACTCACCACTTACTTGTGGGGATGGATTCCCTCTTTTGCTTTCAAATAATGCAAGCTTCACACTTAACAATCTCTTTTTTGAAATTTGGTAATCCTGTAATCATCAGTGGATTTAAGTTTACTAATGCTATCAAAATTCAAGTGGCCAAATTTGTAATTCCATGATCTTAGAGAGCTAGGAGGTAAATCTACTTGTTTCTACTGAATCTTGTTTGTGAGGAATGATTATTCCTTATAGTCTTAGAAGTTTTCCATCTTCATGTCTCTTCATTATTGTTTTGAAGTTTTGTTTAACTGAATTGATTCTAGTCCATCCATCTGCCATGATGATCTGATGAGCTCCTTGTCTAATGAGCATCAATGGCAACAATTATTCATTGAATGTTGGAACATGCATACAGTTGAAAGTAATACTTTTCCAATTCTTGGAATAGAAAAGAAAATTGATCATTTTCCTTCAAGTGTATGCGTTTTTCCATCTTCCAAATAGATTGCATTGACTTCCATATCTTGATATCTTCATAAATAATATTTCTATAGCACATATGCTAAGTAGCTCTTGTATCAAGTATCCAATCATCTTTGAATTCTTTTCTTGGCAAATTGTTTGTGGCCACTGAATATGCACATTCATTTTCCTAAGTTATTGTGAATACATAATCATTTTCTTCATTTCCTGCATACTGAGCTCACGTTGAAGCATTAAACGTGGAAGGTTGTGTGAAATTTTGTTTAGTCTTTGACAAATTCTCTTTTCGTGTCTTTTAGTCTTGTGCTACATGTCCATTACGAAGACACATTTCGAATTTAGGTTAAGTCATCTCTTCACCCTTTTGAAAGTGAGATCCGTTGAAGTGTTTTTGATGTTGATCCTTGTTTCCTCTTCCTTGGCTACTTCCATGACCATGAACAAAGTCTTGACTTCTCCCTCTTCCTCAATAATTATCACTAGACCAACTACTTCCTCTTGTATTGCAGGATCTTCTTCCTCTTCTTTCTCTTGTATTTTCATTTAATGAGCCTCTCTCTCTTGGGATTTATCTTTTCCTTGGGTTGGTAAAGAGAAGATCTTCGCTTGATTCTTTCCTTTTAACAAATGTCTTATCATGTTAAACCAACGAATCACTAAGTGAATCAAAATTTTGATTAACCAATCTTTAATGCCCTAAATTTTACATTTATCTAGACAATCGCCAAAATTTACCAATTTAATTGCAGTTATATACTTGAATATCCATTTGAAGGCGTTTCTAGTTTGTTGTTGCTCTTGCTCTTTCTACCAAACTGATTGTTTCCTCCCAACTTATCTGGGATCAACCTATTTGGTTCCCAGATCTAGAATATTCTGAAATTGAGGTCTTCTGGCCCTTGTGCCCAAAACATTAAGAACAATTGCTCAACTTCCTCCCCTGTCTGTGACTTCCTTGGCGTTTCTTCCTCTGTCACTCCAAAGGAAAAAATATACTCCCTTTTACAAGAAACCTCCTTTTATCCTTATATCCCCGAGGTTCCTTTCTCCTCAACCCATCTCTTCACCACTTTCTCACATATATTATCAAAAATTTCAAGCAGTGGTCGCCCTCGTTATAATTTGTAACAGAGTATTCACTCTTCGTTAAAGTTCCTTGATATTTTACATCATTCTCACCTTTGATTATATATATATTATAGGTTACTTTGCAATGTCCCCAATTTCGAATTTTCATCTAAGGGAGTTAATGGAGTTTATTGGGGAGGTGCTAAGGATAGAAAATTTTTGTAACTTGAGCATTGGAGACATTTTCGGCGTATGAGAGCCACACCTACAAGAAATATGCACCACTTAAAGAGAAAATCGAATTGTAAAGGGAAGGAGGTCGAAATATTTTATGGAGAGACCCACATGAGGAGGCAAGAAAAAATTATAAATAGGAGCATAGAAGCTTTTGGAGTCCTTTTTTGTTCACTCATCTATTTCCTTTGTTGCTCAAGTTGTTTAGCTGGGTCGCAAGTGTTGTTTAGCACAAAGTTTTTGAAGTGGAGAAATCACTCTTCTTTCAATGGACTTCTAGTGTCACCCTAGGGAGGAAAGATATTGCTACTTTGAGGAGAGGGTTTTTGGAGTATTGTAGCACATTTCAACAAATTCCTTAAACCAATTCGTACTGTAGGCAGGACGCAATAGAGAAATCATACCACTCAATTCAGCTAGTTTCTGAAGGTTTTTTGTTGGGAGAAAATTAGTGGAGTTTCTTAAGAGGGATTCTAGCATTTATGGAAAGTATTGGCATTGGAGGTGACTTCTATTGAGGGGAAAAATTTATCTTAGTGCCCAAAACAAAAGAACAATTGCTCAACTTCCTCCCCTGTCTATGACTCCCTTGGAGTTTCTTCCTCTGTCACTCCAAAGGAAAAAATATACTCCCTTTTACAAGAAATCTCCTTGTATCCTTATATCCCCAAGGTTCCTTTCTCCTCAAGCCATCTCTTCACTGCTTTCTCATATATATTATCGAAAACTTCAAACGGTCGCCTCCCTTGTTATAATTTGCAACAGATTATTCACCATTCATTAAAGTTCATTGAGATTTTACATCATTCTCATCGAGGATTGGCACAACAGAGATATCCCCTTTAGAAGGAGTGGAATTAAGGTGCTCAAGTCTACCAAGATGGGTGAGGAGGTGTGGCCTGATGCATACGTATCTGATTCTAGGCCATAACACCTAGTGGTTTGCAGGGCTATGCAGTGAGGAGCAATGGCCTACATAGGAGCATGGAGATCCATGGTGGTAAAGCACAGCGTGCCAGTTTACATTGTGGGGCAGGAGTGACTCACATCGCATTGAGTACCTACAAGGAGTGTCAAGTACATTGACATAGGAAGGACAAAAGATGGTACAGGGTGGTATGACAATAGCAGGGGGTATCTAGTGGTGCACAAGGGTAGGCCACAATGTACAATGTCATGACGAGGAGTACAAGGATGCTCGGTGGTATGCGGGGGCATATGGTGCTACATAGCAAGGTCTTGGAGTGTCACCTTCGGGGAGACTTATGGACAGAGACACAGGGTATACCTTTGGGTGTAGTTCACCCATGAGCAACGGGGATGTGGATGAGCGATACTTGACAGTATCCATGGGGACTCACATGCCTATCGCTCTTCTACATCACTTACCGACATGGGCGATATGGTTGTTTTCTTTTGACACTTTGATCACAAGCAGTGGGGGACGTGAAGCTCACCTAAGATATTTGAATGACACTCAATGCGCTAGGGGAGAGACTTCTCAGTGGCTGCATCGGGTCGGTGTGTGAGTTGACAACCAGAGGTTGAGGGATGAGGTGATCATCTGCAATGATGGCATATCATTCATCACTAATCCTACACCTGGGGAGCTGGTCACAGGGGAGACATGTGTCACTCTTTCCACAGGGCATGTCTGGACCATGCATGAGCAAAGGATACCACGTACAACTGAGACAATTTTCCGGTAGTATATGGATTCCTGACATTATAGTGGCACATTATCCAGAGGGCGGGTGGCCGACCCAATGGAGATAGTTGGCAGGAGTAGGATGGCTCTGCATACACTGAGTCGATTTCGAGTATCAAATACCCATCTATTGGCTGCATTTAGGGGGTAGCTATTTGGCACATGTGGTTTCCAAGGGTCATCAGTACTACACAGTGGTAGGAACATGAAAATTTAGCATGCCTCATATTAGTTCATGATATATGGAGCTTATATATTGGTGGCATGTAGGGACTAGAGATGAGGCCCAAAGGGATTCCAACAAATTTCAGTTCTATGCCACAATAGGTCTGGTTATGGGATGCAGGGATTTAGTTAATCAATAGATCACTTTGTCTCATGATGAGCAGAGTCATGGCAGAGCGTGATATAGTTCACTCTTAGGTTGGCACAACGGGTTTTGGTAGAGGATTTCATCCTATGGGGAGGCATACATTCTTTGTTGCTGCATAGGTTCAAAGTTAGATTTGGATGGGTAGGATTTGGTGTCATGGAGATGTCTAGGCAAGATGTATCTTGCCTATATCAATATTTCACCCTCGAGTTCTAGGAGAGGAAGATACAATGCACGCACAATGGGAATTTGGTTAGAGCCAGAGTGGTGCAATGACAACATGGTGGCACCTTTCTAAGGGTAGCATGGGACCCAAGCATCACAATACTTAATAGATTAACGACATTTAGGGATGAGCTGGATGCTACAAGGGGGGTAACTCAGATCTTCCATTGGGATTTAGTGACTCGTTGATGGTGTGGGGGACTTATCAACATGGCAGGTTGGCCAACATGAGGATTTCAGGAGGAGATTATGAAAGGGATACTTCATTCCCATAGGGAGTGGTTTGTATCTTTAGGGGCCCACAATCAGAGTGCATGAGATGGACTACTTGGTAGGGCAACTTCATGAGTATTTGGACATAGTCTTACATCGTTGAGATGCTCTACTTATTGGTAGAAGGTAGAGGGCTTATAATGCCTATATTTGGCAGGATGGTGACTAGAGCAATGGGTGCTTCATGTTGATAAGGTTGGCTTAGGATCCTAGTATCAAGGGACTCCTTCGCTATAGGAAATTACAGGGTTCAAGACGATCCAATGGCACATTTGGTACCCTAATGAATATTGTAGTGATAGTGGGGATCCACAGTCAGAGAGGGCACTTGTTCATGCATTACTTGAGGATAAGCAATTTTTGGTGGGGAGGACTGTAATGTCCCAAATTTTGATTTTTCATCTGAGCGACTTAATGGAGTTTATTGGGGAGGTGCTAAGAATAGAACAATTTTGTAACTGAAGCATTGGAGACATTTTTGGCATATGGGACTTAGGAGAAATAGAAAATTATTTTTCTAGTGTAATGTGGGGGCCACACCTACAAGAAATACACACCACTTGGAGAGAAAATCGAATTACTAAGGGAAGGAGGTCGAAATATTGGATAGAGGGACCCACACGAGGAGGCAAGAAAAAAATATAAATAGAATGAGCATAGAAGTTATTGGGGTCTTTTTTTATTCACTCATATATTTCCTTTGCTTCTCAAGTTGTTTAGCTGGGTCACAAGTGTTGTTTTCACAAATTTCTCCAAGGGGAGAACTCACACTTATTTCAGTGGACTTCGAGAGCCACCCTAGGGAGGCAAGCTATTGATACTTTGGTGAGAGGTTTTGTGGAGTATTGTAGAACATTTCAGCAAATTCCTTCAACCAATTCGTACTCCAGGGAGGAAGTAGTAGAGAAATCGTACCACTCATTTCAACTAGTTTCTGAGGGTGTTTTTCCGAGAGAAAATTAGTGGATTTGATTGAGGGGGAGTGATCTGATTTTGGAATATTATATTTCTATGCTAAGATCCTCATCAGAATACAAAACTGTGCTTGAGGTTTGTACTTCAAAATAGCAAGTAAAAACATGCGTTTTTATGTGTTTTCTTAAGTTAATTTCATGAAAAACTTTTAAACATGAAATCAAAACATTGAATGGAAGCATGCATCAATTAGTAATACACCAACCATTGTTAAATGATTTCACCCCTCCTGGGCTACATCTACTTGGATCAGCTCAAATGGCATGACCCCTTCTCATTATGCTCAATGTATAGAAAAAGAAGAGTACATAAAGTGGTGAAATGGAATGGTTAGTTTGTCCTTCAAAGAAACAACTTCTATAAGAGTTCTCACTTCATACACATGTTAACCTATAGTCAAACATGTAAACCTTCAGCAAACATAGACATATTACACCAAGACCCCATACTCCAACTTCAAAGAGCATAAACAATACCACAATCCACTTGAAGTACATAAACAAGTCTCTTCTCCAAAACATATATAGAGAAAAGAGGAATAAAAGCTACAAAACTAATGTAATGGTTGTTGCAGAAGGCACAACGAGGTTGAAAAACCCTTGCAAGGTCATGTCCATCTTCAAACTCTTCTATAAATTGAACCAACACTCTGGTTGACCATGGCACCAAGAGACTTCAATCTACAAAAAGTCCATCTAGAAGTGCTCCTTTCATTCTAAAACCTGCTCCAACAAATCCAAAATGTCCAAAAATTGATATCTAACCTCTTTTTGCACCCAATTTGGTCGAAAACTGGAAAAGTTTTGACCTCCCCTAGTTTCTCCACTATTCGCTCCACAAATTGCACAAAATCTGACAACATCCTACAAATTCGCCCCAATTTCCACTAACAGAGCAACAAATTCCCCAGATTTCAGGTGGATTTGTAGGAATATTAATTTTGTCGTCAAGGCCTTAGAAAGAAAAATATGGGTCATATGGGGACCATGTGCCCAAGGGCTAGCCCCCTCTCTCCGACGGTCACTGTAACCATTAGTGGTTATGCTTGACTCGTTCACATGGGAGCTAGTGGCAGTGAATGTTAGTGGTCACAACAAAAGGTTAGTGGAGCGTTCACATGAGATGCTTGGTACGACTTTCAGCAATGGCGGTGGCGGTTACTACGGTTGCGGTTTCTGGCGTTCACATGGGTAGTTTAGGCTGGCGGTCAGGTGAGTGGTGGTAGTTACAATAAGTGTTGCAGCTTGTAGTTATGGTGGTCACATGGGGGGGAGTTAAGTCTGCACCTTGGTGGCTTTCAATGTTAACATTGACTTGGAACCCATAATAGCTAAGAAAAATGTGCAAGCACAACAATTAGGCTTGGCGCTGTTGAATGGGAGGTTGCGGGGTCAAGCCCGCCTCCAACCTGTCTGCCATACAAAATTTTACTTGGTCATTAGGAGGACACGTGGCAGTCTGTGACTTAGCCACATTTCACCTCCTTATTGGCCCAAACCCAAAATACGTGAACCAATCAGATGAAGCCAACTCAACAACATATTCTGAGAATCTTTTAGGAATATTATGAGAATATTCCCCTTGCCACCTAGGTTGTACAGATGCTCAGTCAGCGTCCCTGTCAGCTCTTGCAAAATTTTACTTGTTTGAAAAAGTGAACAGATCACATTTCTAGAAGCATATGGTGTCCGTTTCACGCGAAACAAGTTGTGACGGATTCAATATGACGAGATCTACGCGGTCGTTCAGGTTCCACATCATTCTGACAACTTATTTATTGGGTAGATTTTGAGCTCCTAGTCACTCTTCCCCACTGAAAAACTTCTGGTCTCCAAAATTTCACTTTCAATTGTTCAACATTTTAAGGTACAGTTCCTTCACTTTTACAAACTCGATCCAATTGATGTTTGTAGTGCCTTGACTTGTACTTGTCTTGGCTCTTTCTCAAGTTGAACTTGAAATATAACTTGACCAAAGAATTCAAGTTCAATGTTCTTCTCATCTTGTCCATGTCGTTATGGCCATCCACAATAACATCCTTCCCAAGAAGAATTCCAAGGCGCCCTTCTGCAAAATCCTTATTAAGGATAAAAATCCCCAAAAGACTTTGACAAATGAACCAAAACAAGTTTCACATAGTGAATACTTGTATAACTTGAATGCTTAACACATTTGTAACATACTGAATGTGTTGCAACTACTCATATAACAATTTTAAAATGCTTTCTTAAACTGCAAATAGAAATGCATTTTACAAGATGGAATAAACTTGACTCCCAATTTTTCCATTCAAATTGACTATCAACAAGCCAAACTAGCACAATAATGCACAAAGAAAACATTGTTGCATATAAGTGATTTATTTATGAATGTTACTTTTAAAAATTACCCAATTATGGGGATATGCAGCTAGTGCAAAACAAAGATTTACAAACTTCAGCTGGACAAATAGTCTTCCCATTTCTTACCCAACCAGGTAAATGAACCCTCTATTTGAACTTTTTCTTCTTTTGAAGCTACTTTAGGGATGGTTGCATTTTGCGCCACTTTTTCTTTTATTGCTTCCTCTTCTGGTGATTGCATAATTTGCTTGCCCTTACCAGGATGAAGTTGTGGAAACAATTTCCAACACTTCTTGACCCAATGCCCACTGATATTACAATGAGTGCAAAATTCCTTTTGAGCTTCTCTTGGCTCACATGTCTTTAACCTTGGTTGACATTTTTTCTTTTCGGTCTCAATTCCATTAGACATGAACATTTTCTTGATGAATGCTTTCCTTTTATCACACTTATCTACACAATGGTTAGATGAAAGGCAAAAGGTGCATGGAAACAAATTCCTCAACATGTTATTCAAATCATCATGTTGTTTTCCATATGAAAACCATTTGAATTAATAGGACGACTATACCTCTTTTTGTTGTCCTTTGACTTACGCTTCTTGTGTGAGGAACTTGCATGACGAGAAGAACTTAGCTTTGTTTCTTCTTCAACTTGTTCATCTCTCTTTGGAGATGTTTTTCACTTCAAGTCCTCATTATTCTTTAGGAACCAATCAGGTATCAATTCTGGATGCAAATCCTAACATCTTGCCTCTTCATGTCCTCTCTTATGGCAAAAGGAACATGATGCCCTTGAGTTATCGCTAGAAGACCATTCTTATTTTGCAACATAGCCCAAGACTTTATATTTAGGCCTCTACTTTGCCTCAATTTGATTTTTAATGCCTTGATGGTTCACTCCAAGGCCTCCTCCTTTGTAACCCATCTTGGTCAAGAGCTTGGATCCAATGCCTTTACCATGTTTTTCAAAGGCTAAAAATGAATTTACATCAACACTTTCATGTAAAGAAGAAGCATGTAAATGCATACCATTTTCCTCATCTTTTGATTGACATACAAAGATGTTTTCAAACTCTCTTTTGATTCTGGATGTGTCCTCTTGGACTCTTTGGCTCTATTCTTTAAGCTCCTCGAATTTAGGTGCTAATAGAACTTCATCTTGCACATCATGTGGAAAAAATGTAAAAAATTGTCCATTTACCTTCTCTGAGGTACTTTCTACACTAGCATATTGCATAAGAGTTGTAGAAAAACATTAATATTATAGAGAAGATAGTGGCTTATCACCATTCTTGTTACCTTCTTCCCTTGGAGAACATTCTCCTCTTGGAGGTCTAGAGCTTTCACCTTGTAATTTGGTATTCCTCTCTTCATAGAGGACTTTCACCATTTCTGCCATGTTTAAGAAAGCCTTTCTAAAATCCTCTGACGTTCTTGTAGGCTCTCCTCCTTAGGAGATGCTTTGCTTGAAACTTCAACTGCAACTTGAGGTAGAATTGGTGGTAGAGACTGTAACAATCTTGCTCTCCTTTCCAAAACCTTCTCCTCACTTGAGCTTCAAAATACATTCACTTGCAAACAACAGTCAATTCCTCCTTGCACAAAGTAAACTGGTGCTCTGATACCAAATTGATCTGAATTTGGAATATTAGATTTCTATGCTAAGATCCTCATCAGAATACAAAAATGTGCTTGAGGTTTGTACTCCAAATAGCAAGTAAAAACATGAGTATTTATGTGTTTTCTTAAGTTAATTTCATGAAATCAAAACATTGAATGGAAGTATGCATCAATGAATAATACACCAGCGATTGTTAAAGGAGTTCACCCCTCCGGGGCTACATCTCCTTGGATAAGCTCAAATGGCATAGCCCCCTTCTCATTATGTTGAATGTCTAGAAAAAAGAAGAGTACATAAAGTGTTGAAATGAAATGGTTAGCTTTTCCTTCAAAGAAACAAATTCTTCAAGAGTTCTCACTCCATACACATGTTGACCTACAGTGAAACATGTAAACCTTCAGCAAACATAGGCATCTTACACCAAGACCCCATAATCCAACTTCAAAGAGCATAAACAATACCACAATCCACTTGAAGTACATAAACAAGTCTCTTCTCCAAAACACATATAGAAAAAATAGGAATAAAAGCTACAACATTGATGTAATGGTTATTGCAGAAAGCATATGGAGGCTGGAAAACCCTTGCAAGGTCATCTCCATCTTCCTCTCCTCTGTAAACTGAATCAACGCTCTGGTTAACTATGACACCCATATACTTCAATCTGCAAAAATCATATCTAGAAGTGCTACTTTGATTCTAAAACCTACTCCAATGAGTTCATAATGTCCAAAAATGGCTATCTAGACTCTTTTTTCACCCAAATTGGTCGAAAGCTGGAGAGGTTATGACCTCTCCTAGTTTCTCCAGTATTCACTCCACAAATTGCACAAAATCTGGCATCATCCTACAAATTCGCCCCAATTTCCATTAACGGAGCAACAAATTCCCCAGATTTCAGATGGATTTGTAGGACCATTAACTTTGTCGTCGAGGCCTTAGAACCAAAATCTGGGTCATATGGGGACCATGCACTCAGGGGCTAGCCCCTGGAACTATCCCCCTCTCTCTAGCGATCGCTGTAACCGTTAGTGGTTAAGCTCGATACGTTCACTTGGGAGCCGATGGCGGTGACGGCCAACAGTCACAACAAAAGTTTAGCAGAGCGTTCACATGAGATGCTTGGTCCGACAGTTTGCAGTGGCAGTGGTGGTTACCATGGTGGTTATTGCAGGTGTGTTTTTCGGCGTTCACATGGGTAGTTTAGGCTAGCAGTCAAGTGAGTAGTGGTGGTTACAATAACTACTACAGCTTGCAGTTATGGTGGTCACATAGGGGGCAATTAAGTCCGCCCGCTCCCCAACCTTGGCAACATTCAATGTTAACATTAACCGGCAACCCATAATAGTTAAGAAACATGTGCGGGCGCAATGGTTAGGTTTGGAATTGTTGAATGAGAGGTTGTGGGGTGAAGCTAGACCTCTGACCTATTTTCAATACAAAATTTTACTCGGTCATTAGGAGGACACGTGGCAGCCTCTGGCTTAGCCACGTGTCACCTCCTTATTGGCCCAAACCCAAACACGCGGACCAATCAAATGAAGCTAACTCAACAACATATTTTGAGAATATTTTGGGAATATTATGAGAATATTTCCCTTGCCACCTAGGCTGTATGGATGCCCATTCAACATCCCTATTAGCCACCTGCAAAATTTTTACTTGTTTGACAAAGTGAACAGATCACGTTTCTGGGAGCATACGGTGTCCATTTCGCATGAAATGATTTGCATCGGATTCAGGATGACTAGATCTATGTGGTCATTCAGGTTCCACACCATTCTGAAAACTTTTAATTTTTGGTAAATTTTGAGCTCCTGCTCAGGGAGTCTAGCCTTTATGGAAAGTCTTGGAGCTGGACGTGACTGCTATCGAGGGGAACAAATTTATCTTCCTAGGGCCTGCATAGGGGGTCACTAGATAGCGTTTTTGTAGAGCTAGGTTCAATTTCTTGTGCTGGAATTTGATGTGAAACCTATCCCCTACATTCGGGAAAATTTCATATATCATTCCTATTGCATATTGAGGAGAAATAAGGAGAGTTTGTAGCAGATAGAGCCACTGGGGACATAGTTTCTGCTAAGGAGGGCGTAGCACCAATTTTGGGTAATTCTAAGAGGTCAGAATTAGCCAAAAACATTTATGGGTTTTGTCGGCCAGGGGTCAAGGAGTTGACTCCTAGTTTTGTAGAATTTTTGGTGGATTGTTTGCACCCCAACCGGTAGAATTATTTGGCAGCCAGTGCGAAGGAGTGAGCTGAAATTTTGGGTTCTAGGTGGTCGGTAGAATTTGCCAAAATTCTTTTTGGGTTTTTCTGTTTTTGTGGTCTAGAGCCCAAGATTAATTTGGAAGAATTTTCTGAGCACTTTTGGAGGCTCAAACAAGGGTTTCTTCCAGCCAACAGTTGGAGAAATTCTAGGGCTAGTAACATTTTTCTCACCTAGGATTGTCTAGCTTGCTTTGGCAAGCCCAGGTGCACACATTCCATGCATTGTACTCTCCTTTTTATAATAAAATGGCTCAGTTTGGCGTAGTTCTAGTACAATTCTATGGGTGCTTAATTGTTGTTTGAATTTTTCTAGGTTGCATGTGTGTTTTGCTTAATATTGTTGTTAATTTTCCATTTGGAACATTACATCTTTTTAGCGTGTATAATGTGTGTGTGTGTGTGCGTGCGCGTGTGTGTGATACTATTTTATTTTTAATTTGTACATTATAGTTCATATATATTATAATTTCTTACTTTTATTTTGTTTAATAAATAATATATTATAATCCCTTTGTATATTATATATTGTATTTGCCTTGCTATTTTGTATAATACATTGTCTTTACCCTTTTATTTTGTATTGTTTTATATATTATGATGGTGGTACATACATTAAGTACCCCACAATTTATTCAATATTTTTTTTGTGAGTTAGGTATTCAATTAGAACTTTCAATAATTAATTTGTTTATCCTTTACATGGAAATTTTCATAATAAGTTAATATGTATATTAGTGTAGTGCATGTGATACATGCATATGTAGCTATCATATGCATGCTTTGTATGCATGCTAATATTCCTATGCTACCTGTAATTCAAGGTGGGTCATTACACAATCTATCAACAATTTATAATGTTTCTAGAAAATATTTATAAGGGGGTGGCAAGCCTTTCATCAGGATGGTAGTCATTAAGCTTTCTTTTAAACCAATTTTTTGAAATTTTTGCCAGATATTTTTCAAATGAGAGACATACTCCAAAACATCTCCCCCTTCAACCATTTTTTGATTGAGCAATTTAGTATGAAGCTCAACCCTTTTGGCTTTGGATTGAGTATCAAACATCTTTTTAAAAGTTGATCATGCAATCCAAGTGTCATATGCATTTTCAATATGAATATATAACTCATTAGAAACTGAAAATCTCAATAGTGCAAGTGTATTTTTATCTCATGCTTCTCATTTTGCTAGTTTTCTAACTTGGACTTAATTGGAGCTTTGTCTTCATTACAAATATCCTTCTAAAAATCATGAAATACTAATGTATTTTGCATATTACGACGCCAAGTCATGTAGTTGTTGGGTCCTTCCAATTTTCCTAATTCAACAAATAGATTTACTAGTTTTGACATGGTTAGTTATTTATCAAATGCCCACGATCAAGAAATTGAAGACTATAAGGTACAAGAGACATTGCACACATTGCAAATGAATACTATAGGAGCTTTACCTTAACCCTCTTATAGAATGAACACTATAAGATATTTTCCTTAACCCTCTTGTAGCTTCATGAAAAATTCATTAATAGAGTATTTCACTTGACACTTTTCAACACTTTTAATTACAACTTACAATGTAATTTCTTCAAACTTCCAAAATTTCACCAAATAATCTTGAATAAATGAGAAACGTGCCCCTCTTTAAAGTGGAAAAAAAACCTTCAATACTTCACTTACAAAGAACCATTATGCCCACCCTTTTCTAAAAAACTATTAATCATTAAAATAATTCCATATAATTCCAACTTTAGAACATACAAGGTAACTTATTAACTTCATCTTCTAGCCTTAATCTTAAAATATTAAAATTAATCATTAAAAAATTTATTCATCTTCTACCCTTAATCTTAAAAAAAATAAAATTAATCATTAAAAAATTGAATAGTTCCTTATAATTTCAAGTTTAGGACATTCAAAAGTAACTTGTTAGCTTCCTCATATACCTCCCACTTTACGCCATAAACTTTTTGAAAGCAAACACTTTAACAAGTGCCTTTTCATACCTAGAGTGTGTTCGTATTTACTTAAACACTTTTACAAGTGCATTTTCGTACCTGGATGTATGTTCATATTTGTTTTATTTTATTATAGGTCAAGTGTATATTATAAGGAGGTGATATTATCATTAGACAATAATGGAAATTCCAATATGTTTTTAATAAATTTTGGCGGAATTTTTTGGAAATCCTAGGAATTGGGTGCTTCAAGGATTTTTTTGATAGTATTGAATCTATTTCCATCATCAAAAAACGATTCAAAGACTCTCACATTTGAAAAAAAATGATCAGATTCAAATGAGAAATAACCATCTAGACGAAATTATTGCGTTAACAGACAACATCTATTTCAAGAACCCTTGAAACATTATTAATCCTTTTCTCTGCTATTATATGTAATGGAAATAGTCATTAAATAAGTTGCTTACTCCAAAGTAGATCTTTCATTCAAACAAATCCAGTTCCAAGGCCATATCATGTTTCTCAACCTTTTGTAGTCTCACCAACTTATTTTCTTCGTTGGTTCCTGATCCAAGTACGAGGTTATCTTCACTTTGATGGTCGCACTTATGGAGTCGACCAAGGAGTCGTTATTGAGCAGCTTCAACATACATAATTCTGATGCATTGGAAAGACTTAAATTGAATTCTATGTCATAAAAGAGATACAGATGAAGGGGCGTCAAATTAAATCTGTGAATTCATGAACGAATAAGAAGCCATTACATTTGTCGTGCCCTTGAAATAATTAAAGTTGAAGGAATTCCTCGAACTTTATTTCATATACCATATGAGTCTCTCAAAGGATAAGTAACCTCAAGAATAATTGTTTTTTACAGTGATAGCTCTGATGCCAAAGTTAAAAGGACATATCTTTTATAAGAGAATTGATTAGCGGTGTGAGGAGATGCTTCCATGTTTACTGGTGTTTAGATGTTGGATCAGAAAAGCCTCTTATTGGAGATTATTCCACACTAAACATATTTTATATCCCATTGAAGGAACAAAATGAAACGAGTAAAATTGCCTTCAATGGAAATCTAATTTTGGGATGGTTGTAGAAAAAAAAGAACTTTGGGGACTTTGAAAACATTTTACACTTTTAAAAATAGGTGTAGAGAGGCAGGGTTATGGGATTGAAAACCACTCAAACTCTTTTTGGGCTTTTAGTGATTCCTATGATTCTCTACGGTTGTGAACTGTGGGCCAGTGGTACATCCGATATGCAGTAAAAACAAATTGAGAAAATTCAGAAGTGCTTGATTAAAAAAAAAATTCAAAATTAAAAGTGAAGCTCCTTATGCTATCTTGTCAAGTGAAACAAGGGTTCTTCCTATTGAAGCAATTGTTATGGTGTGAGACATAAGGTATTTAAAGAAAATTGAGCAAACGGAAGAGGGAAGATGGCCTAAGGTTGTCTTTAATGATATATTTTGCAAAAGAAAGAAGACTTCGATGTGGCAAAATAACAAATGGTTTAGTAAATGGGGTATTTGTTTGAATATGTTTCCCATAAACAGTAAAGAGATGAAAACTTTTGTTATGGATAATTCCAGAAGTGTAATTGGGATAAGGAGTTAGGGAGAAGAAAAAAGTACTATATTGAAGAGTTTAATCCCACTCATATTCATCAACAAAAAGTGTACATAGGGGCCAATATTTCTTAAAGAGCTAAAATTCGTATTGCACAGTTAAGGACTAATTCTCATCAACTCTGTTGTGAAACAGGGCGCTGGAAAAGGACAAAAGAAGCGTGGGAGGAAAGGGTATGTATTTTTTCTCTTCCAGAAAAGCGGAAATAAAAAATCATTTCATTTTAGAATGTGAGGTCATCAAAGACAGTAGGGAAAGTTATGCAGATATTCTAGCAGTTATCTCTTGGGCTAATTTATTCGGCGAGGGTTTTGTTAAGAAGCTGGGAGCATTTATTGCGAGGCTTCACAGAAAAAGGGTTGAATACAAGTATCAGAAGGAGAAGAAATGTGTCCCATAGGCTATCTTTAGCCTCGTGGATGTTAAAAATATTTTCTTTCTTTCTTTCTTACTAAATCCAGAAATAAAATCAGAGTCTACGTGGCGATTCTTTTTCTTACAAGATTGCTAATAGGACATGGATTGTAGCCAAGATAGAAAGGAGGCTGCACAATTGGAACCATAGATTCCTATCAAGGGCGGGGAGATTGGTACTCATCAAATTGGTATTAGAGGCAACACTGATGTACTGGATGTCATTATCTTGGATCCCTAAGGGCATACTAGCACAGATTCTAAAATTATGCTACAGATTCCTTTGGAACATACACAAGGAAGGGAAACCATTTGCTTGGGTGGGATGGACCCAATCACTCTACCAAAGAAGGGGGGATGGGGATTAAAATATCTATCAACATTTTACCATGCACTTGCTGCTAAAATGGGTTGGATTATTCTCACATATAACAGTCTATGGATAAAGGTAGTGCATTACAAATACATCTGGGCATTATAGATCATGGTTTGGATCCATCTTCCCACTTGGCATAAAACAAGCATTTCTTCAATTTGGAGAGTTGTCCTCCACACACTACCTCTTGTCAGAAATGGTTTAGTCTGGCACATCAGTGATGGTCTTTCGGTGAGGATTGACATTGATCTGTGGACTGGGAGTGGAAATTTGCATTTGCTCCCCCATGATCTCATTCAACACCTCAAACAAAATGCGATTCACAGGCTTGCTGACATAACAAACATGGAGAACTCCACCATTTTCGCACAAGCATGGAAATCAACAGTGGATTTAGGCATCCCAACTCATTGGCATCAGGCATGGGACAAATACTTAAAGGCTCTGTTAGAATCCCATGTTCGCATCAAAGAGGGGGTAGACGAACTTATTTGGGCACATGTTGGGCATGGAATACACACACCCAAAGATGGTTACCCTGTCATTCAAGCTGCACTCACGCCACCTGTACTCACTGAGTGGTGGCAAAATATATGGAAGCTCAAAGCCCCACCTTGCACCAAATTACTCATGTGGAACATCTTGAAGAACAAAACACCTATCGGTACCAATCTCATGCATAGGTCATATCAATGTCCCTCCAAATTTGTATTATGCAAACAGGAGGAAGAATCAAACGACCATCTATTCCTCCAATGTAGCTCTGTTATTGAATTATGGAATTAGGTCCTCACATCCTTATCTATAAGTGCTTGATGGGCCAGGAATAACATTGTGGCTGCTTAGAACCTATGGCGACCGGGGACCTCAAACAAAAAACATCACTGTATACCTTTGATTATATGCTGGGCCATATGGCTGAACCGAAACGGATATATCTTTAGAGACAAGGCTATAAACTAGCCTATCTCTATTGCCCGAATAATATTCGCATACCATGATATTCTGGATGATGATAATAGATTCCCTGTTTGAAAAGTGACCACCGAAGTCATCAACCACAATATATCATGGGCCTATTTCGATGGCGTTGCTCAGGAGCAGGGATGTGGAGGGGGTATATTATTGCACCCATCTGAATATCACACTTTCCACATGCAATTGGGTTTGGGGTCAGGCACAAATAATTTCGCTGGACTAATCACTCTCCGTCACTTGCTCCACTTTGCACTTGCTCATGACTGTAAACATCTGCAAATCTTTGGGGATTCAAAAATCATCATAAACTAGTTCAACAATGCATCCATTTGTCATATGCATTCACTCAGAAATATATTGGATGAAGCACTGCTTTTTAAATCCCAATTTGAATATATTTATTTCCAACATATTTACAGGAGTGCAATCAGGCTACCGACCAACTATCCAACGAGGTCACGGTCCAGCCCAGGGGCATCTGGCTCATAAAGGAACAACAGGGGGGTAAACATTTCCAGTACTACCATTGACCGTACATAGATCAACACTATCTGAGGGCCAACAAGCCCTAATTTTGTAGCATAATTTTGTCACGATTTATGATACATACCTATCTTGTATATATTATTACAACACTGATTGTAGTCCACCCTATAAGGGTTTTTTTGTACAAAACTTATTTTTGATGGCCACTGACCCAACATATGCATATGCCACTCAAGCATCCACAACATGTAATTTTCTTTACTAATAGAAAATTGTGATTTTTCCTTGGGGAAAAACACACACACACACGCACACACATCGTAAATTAAGATTCATTTCATAATATAAATTAAAATATATGATTTATATTTATAACTACTATATTTTAGAATTTTATGTTTAAATTTAATATTTATTTGGAGGAAATATCCGAGTAGTTCCACCCAAAGGGATCACATCCTGTTGGCTTGTTAAGAGAGCCTAAACTCGAGGGTATTGATGAGAATTGACCAGTGACCTCCCAATATATATATATATATCGAAGAAATATCTCGGTAGATCCACCCAAAGGGATCACATCCTGGTGGCTTATTAGGAGAACCTAACCTTAGGGCATTGAAGAGTATTGACATGTGACCTCCCATTAGCGAATATATATATATATATATATATATATATATATATATATATATATATATATAATATAAAGGAAATATCCAGGTAGATCCACCCAAAGGGATCACATCCCGTTGGCTCATTAGTAGAGCCTAACTCCGAGGCATCAAGGAGAATTGACCCACGACCTCCCATTAACAAGGTGCTTTAGCAACGCGAACTCCAGTAATTGAGCTAACCTTCGAGGTATATATATATATATCATCATAATCATAATCATCATGCATACCAAATCAAAAAATTAAATTATAAAATTATAAAACATGTTAAAGAAAAATACATACATATTATCAAGATTTTAATAAAATAAAAACTAAGAATATTTTTACATAGAGATGTAAAATTTATATATAATTATAAATAATAGTCTTAAGAACAAACATAGATTTATCTTAACTTTAGATGTATCAAATACTAAGAGGAATTAAATAATGCAAACCTTTCTCAAGTTTTACACTTAAAAAAGACTTTTGCATCTTCAAAGTTTTATCCTTCTCAACACTTCATGAATTCGAAATTAAGATAAATCTATATAACTCATCTATATTGATATATAATCTATATAATTTTAACCTAATTAAATATAAATAACTTATCTACAATCACTTTTGTTCAATAATAAGACAAATAGCAAGAATAACACCACATATCAACTATCATAATGATAGATGCTAATTATTTATGCATTTTAATTATTTATGATCTCATATAACATTTTACCCAGTAAAGAATGAATTTCCTGCTAGAGATCAGATGCACAACAAATAATAAAACATATACACAGCCATTAAATCATGCACAGGCAACACAAGAATTTAACGTGGTTCACCCAATCAATCTGGGCTATGTCCACCAAACATAGGCATCGACAATTCTTTATTAATCAAACAAGAGATTACATAAATCAAATCCTCACAAACTCTCACACTATCTCTCAAACCATCCGTATGGATACCTGTTTTATAGCAAGGAGAATCTAACTGCCTCATAAATCTACTCACATCAAATTTAGGATGCATTAACTCTCTCCCAACAACCTGGAGTTAATCTAGCAACAAAATTTCTATTGTTGTCACCTACTAAGATTTTTGCTTATTTTATTCAAAACAGAAAATCTCAACAATCTCCACCTTGACAACAATTAGCCTGATGCCCTATTATTATTATTTTATCTTTTCTGCAAGCTAAGAGAAGCCAAACACCAGCGTAGCTTCTCTAACAAAACTGGTTTCGTGAACATGTCTGCACAATTCTCCTTTGTATGCACTTTTTCAAGAGAGACTCCCCTTTCAGTGATAACCTGTCTTACAAAATAGTACTTGATCGGTATATGCTTTGATTTACTATGATAGGCCGGATTCTTAGCCAAATGTATTGCACTTTGACTGTCACAAAATAACTTGATGTTGTCCTGCAACCTACCAAATTCACCAAACAAACCTTTCAACCAAATCGCTTTTTTGCAAGCATGAGAAGCAGCAATGTATTCTGCTTCAGTAGTGGATAAAGAAACAATGTTCTGTAGCTTTGACATCCAGCTAATAGCTCCACCTGCAAGAGTAAAGACATACCCTGAAGTTGACCTTCTCTTATCCAAATCACCTGCAAAATCGGAATCAACATATCCACAAACAAATTCACTGCTCTTATTGTAAGTAATACAATAACTACTTGTGCCTCTCAAATACCAAAGCACCCATTTCATTGCTGACCAGTGTTCTTTACCCGGATTTGCCATGTACCTGCTGACAACCCCAACTGCATGTGAAATATCTAGTCGAGTACAAACCATCGCATACATTAAACACCCTACTACATTGGTATATGGAATTCGAGACATATAATCCTTTTCTTCATCTGTATTAGGACATAAACTCGGAGAAAGCTTAAAATGGGAAGCTAAAGGGACTGAAACAGGCTTCACATTATTCATACCAAACCTCAAAAGTATTTTCTCAATATACTTTTTGTTGTGATAGCCATAGCTTAACATTGCTCCTGTCTCTGAAAATCTCCATGCCCAAAATCTGTCTTGCTGCTCCTAGATCTTTCATATCAAATGTCCTTGCCATCTGAGCCTTCAACCTGTTGATTTCTTATATGCTTTTGCTTGCTAAAAGCATATCGTCAACATACAATACCAAGATAATGAATATGTCATTATTCAACTGTTTAAAATAAACACAATGATCATATTCACTTCTAAAATATTTCTGACTCAACATGAAAGAATCAAACTTCTTATACCACTGCCGAGGCGACTGCTTCAGGCCATATAATGACTTCTTGAGCCTGTAGACAAATTTCTCATAGCGATGCTGAACAAACCCTTCCGGTTGTTCCATATATATTTCCTCATCTAAGTCACCATGTAGGAATGCAGTCTTAACATCTAATTGCTGCAACTCTAAATCAAGCAAAGCCACTAATAGCTAACAATTCTAATTGAAAACATGTTAACTACCTGGTAGAATCTCATGAAGTCAATAACCAGGCTTTCTGAGAACCACTTTTTGCACCAGAACTCAGCAGGCTTTGTACCTGTCTTCCGTATCATTCACACCTCGTTTCAGCTTGAAAACCCATTTACACCCCACCGTTTTTCTGTCTTTCAGAAGCTCAACCAGATCCCATGTGCCGTTCTTACCCAAGGCCATCATTTCGTCCTTCATGCCTGTTTTCCACTTATCACTTTTCGAACCTTCTATTGCTTCCTGATAGCACAGAGGTTCATTGTCATTAGCAGTAAATGCAACTGAAGTAACATAATCATCATACCTTCTCGGTGGCCGTTTGATTATTTTCAACCTCCTTAAGGATGTTTCTGGTGCTTCCTTGATTGCTGACTACCATATGTAGGATCTTCTTGCTGATCAGTATCTGAGACCTGTTCATGATCTAAACCTGAACCCTGTTCATGTTCTGATTCTGAAACCTGTTCATGACTAGTATCTGAACTATGGTCATCATGACTATCGTTAGAAATGCTATCAAACTGAATGTGTTGAAAGTCAGATACATCATCCTGTTTCAATCGACTATATACATCTAATTGTACAAGAGAGGATTCATTAAACTTTACATCTCTGTTGATGATGATTTTGCACCAATATATTCCTAGTCTGATAATTCATGTACTCAAACTCCGAAGCATCATTAATTATAGTACCGACACAAACAGAAGGATTGTCTCATCGGTCTTCAATAATGACTACACCCATTGCTACTTGCATTCTTTATTCAACCGAGTAACTTAAGAGAGTATTTACCGTGATACCATTATAGTCTGATCAGACAAAAAATTATAAAGAGTGCAACGTACAGCAAAACAGAACAGTTACAAGTTATGTCCATTGGAGCCATCACGCCTGACAAGTTTCCTACTCGACCCAATAGCGATAGGAATATAGCTGGTGTGCTCCGCGGGAAACGACAGTCGACCAGCAACACCACTCCGCTCTACGCTCCAACACCGTTACAATGCGTAATGTCCAACATAGAACCCAGGGAAAAAACAATAGCACGCACGTCAAACAAGGATTTCCCTGATATAATATAATACAGGCGCTTATTTATTTTAGCATCTACGTCTGCTTCTGATCCAAAGAAGTTATACGTAGATCCACACATCAGCGTAATACACAATTTTTCATAATGCAATTAACAAAGCTGGTCATTCAAAAAAAATTGTATGCGATCCGCCCACACTTTACTGTCGATCGCACGCATTTCCTTCGGCTTCCTTGCAAATAGCTCCAACATTCCAGTCCAGATCCGCAGCTTAGATTTGTTTCATCGACCTGTGTAGCCCAACATGCGCAGCGTTTACTCTGAACGGAGTCAATAAAAGAAGCTGCCAAAATTTTCCGCAATGCATATAAAGTAACACGAAGTTAAAAATACTGATTTAATCCATGATTACGTTAATGTGGACATATTCACAAGTGGACATATGCAAGACGTCAAACACCTCCAGCGCAACTCCAAACACTGTTGAATAGCTATTCAACCACGCCTCCAGCAAGTAATCTCAGCACCATTCAACGCACCAGCACCAGATCAGCTCTCAAACGCACTCCAGTTCAAACAACGTAGCCAACGCTCTAGCTCAAACAACGCAGCCAGTGCTCCACCTCCAACTGCTCTGATACCACTTGTTGGAGATCAGATGCACAGCAGATTAGACAAATCACTCAGTAATAATTCAAGCACATAAAAAACACAGGAATTAAAGTGGTTCACCCAACCAATCTGGGCTACGTCCACACAACATAGGCATCGACAATCTTATTAATCAAACAGGAGATTACATAATAAAATCCTCACAAAACTCTCACCCTCATAGCAAACAATCTGAATGGTTGCCTGTTATATAGCAAAGAGAATCTAACAACCCCATTAACTCACTCACATCAAATATAGGAGGCATTAATCATCTCCCAACAACCTCGATCTAATCTAGGAACTGATTCGTATTGTTGTCATCAACTGAGATTTTTCTTATCTTATGCAAAACAGAAAATCTCAACACCGTATTAATGTATATATAAATGGATTTTCTTATATATAAAATATTATTTAAGGTTGAAAGGGTGATGAAATTTATATATAATATTATTAAAGATTAAAATAGTGATGAGATTTCACATTTTCAATATATAATAAACAATGTTTTATTATATATTATTGTTATTGTACTTTAATATATTACATAGTTTATATTAGTATTCCATGAAATCAAAGTCAATAATCATAATAGATATTTAATAAATTTAGAAATGCATATTTAATAAATTTAGAAATGCACATAATTGTATAAATATTCATAGGTTTAATGGTTATAACTATGCTAATATGATATATGATATGTAATAGCTTGAATTTAAAATATAATTACGGGTAAATTATATATAGAAATTTTAATAATTAGGTGATAAATATGAGGAAGATCTAATTGATAATTAGATAATATATGAGTGTAGTGGGTGACCAACATTAAGGGTATTTTTTAAGGATTTAAATATTTTCCTTTATATTGTATTGTAGGTGACCATTTTGGTTTGAATATTCATATGTATAGATTGTAGGTGAATTTCAATAAAAAACATATAATTTACTATTAGAATTGATAATTTTTTGGCCAATATCATCCATTTAATCATAAATATGTAAAAAAATAGGAGAATTTTTAACCAAATTAGGGAATACTTTTTTTTTTAGAAAATATGGACAAAAAATAGCCCATTTGCAAAATTTATACCCTAAAATTTTTGCTAATCAAAACATACCTCTAAGTTAAGACAATACTATTTCACTTACAATTTTGTAGAGATCTAACTCACATATAATCTGACGTAGAACACTGCAACTAACATATTGGGAACAACTCTCCACCTAACAATAGACTTATACATTGTGGTATTTTTACAATTGAACACCCTCAAACCCTTAATCAACTACTTTCTTAGAATTCTCCCAAGAAAATGAATGTCTCACATCCTCCTTCTCATTTGTTAAATAAATCAACTTGTTCCAAAAATGTAAAGAAAATCTTCAATCAACAACTTCCTTAGAATTCTCCAAAAAAAATGAATATTTAACATTGTCCTTCTCATTCTTTAAATAAATTAACTTGTTCAAAAAATGTAAGAAAAATCTTCATACACACGTCCATGTGTCATTAGACATTTTTTATTTTTTCCTGTAAGTTTTTCTTACTTGGAATTTTTTTTCACAATTTATTCTGACTTAGTTTTTTATTTTTAAAAATATTTCTCTTTTACTTTTTAAAATATTTTATTTTCTTTAAATATTATTATTACCAGAAGGTGATAAAACATTAGTTAGATTGACTAATTATTTAACTAAAAATCAAATGACATTAAATAAGATTCACATTATTTTTTTAATTTTGATTGGCTCAGTTGTTTTTTTCTTATTTTGCAATGATGAATGGTTCTTATCTTGCCATGATAAGTAAAGTACAATTATTCATAAAATCCCCTACAACATATTCATAAAATCTACCACACTGAGAAATATACGAGACAAGTCACTTTGAACTATGAAAAGTGATCGAAATATATAAAATACTTTACATCAAAGGCATTCGTTGTCCAAACAACTCATGCTATGACTGCACAGGTCCCGGTTCGTCCCACGAAAGTGTGTGTTAATCCAGCACGAAAGTTGAAGCCGTAGATTCAAAGCCTTCATCGTATAAAAAACACTCTACCCCAAAGATGCTAACGACTTACACACCCTCATGTCAGGATAATGGAGCATTAGAATACGCATTGAGCTTTTGAACATTCATTAAGTCATTCCAATGGTTATATATATATATATATATTTATATAATATTATATATAATAATGTTAGATCAAATAAAAATAATATATTTTCAAAATCTATGATTATATTTTAAAATAAATATAATTTTATTTTTCCTTATTTATGTAATTTTGAAATACTATTATTTTATTATTTTATATTTGCATTTATATTATGATAAGTACTACGTTTTATGATTACTCTATTTTTTTACTCCATTATTTAGTGATTGGTTAGTAATATTTTTTTTTAATTTAATTAAGTAATGTGTTTTTTTATAATGTTAATGATAATTAATCTTGTTTAATAATATTAATTTTTTTTTATTATTAGTTATAATTAAATTATATAAAATATCTTAATTTGAAAATAATATTTATATATATATATTTTTATCAATATATATTTCAATTTAAATTTAATATAAATTAATCACAATATTCAAATTAAAAAATGTGGTCATTCAATATTTAATATATCTTTAAAATTAGATGAAAATTTCTAAATAAAAACTTATAATTTTTTTATTACACATAATTTTTTATTACATAATTACAAAAATCCTTTTAAAATATATACACAATTTGATTTAATATATTATTATATAAATTTATTTAATTACACATAACAAATTTATTACTATATTTCTTTATTACCTAACAATCACACTTAATAATACCTCACTTTAATTTAACTATATTTAAACTATGCAGTAGGACTACCTACTATGTAGCATTGGTTATATTCACTTCAATTATTTTTTCTTTATTAATTATTATTATTTTTATTTCTTTTTCCATTTATTATTAGTATTATTATTATTATTTAATAGTAAATATAATTACATTTAAGACCATTATAATTTCAAGAGTGCAAAGAATGGATATTAATATTAGACACTATTATTTTATATTTAATGTAGTTCTATCTTTTGTCTCCTAATCTCTCGAAATAAACTAATGCCTAAAATGGTATTATTGCAACACCAACCAAATAAGATAACTGCCAAAGTGAAGTGATCAATTGATGTAATACCTAGTGCTTAGAGCTACTTAATCTCTTCTACTTCCCTTATCATGTTCCTACAATAAGATTAAGGTTTTACATAAAAATAAATATATTGAGGTCGTCCTTCTATAATTAATGTTTATTTTTATATTTGATCAATTTTTTTTGTGTGTTCTTTGAGGATAATAGAAATGTATATAAAAACTACAATAACAAGCATACTACCCAAGTGCTAAACTTAAAGGCTCAGTAAAACTGGTAATAAGATGTTGTTATTTTTCCCCATATGTTTTAGTGCTTTTATAATAGTGAACAAGATTAATTAAATTGTGGAGGACATAAGTAATTCACAAAAGTAAAAGTGAAACTAGATTCAAGAACCCAAATGACTTGAACACTAAAAAAATCAAATAATCAATTTACAACAAAACTATAACGAAAATAAGAAAAAAAAAGTAGATGGTATATACATGTAGGATTAGTAAATAATCAACTCTACTACACGAATTCCGTATTTTAATTTGAAATGTGTTACATTCCAAGAGTTGAAATGTGTTACATTCCAAGAGTGACATAGGAGTAATAATGTTTTCATAGAATCACTTGGGCTTGTCTCAATGGTTGGGATATGGAAAATACGAGGACAAACAAAAAAAAAATAAATAACAAAGGTAATGGAAATAAATTTATGATTTTAAAGGGTATAATAAGAGTAGTAGACCAAGCAAATCATTTAAAGAATCAAGTATGAACAAATTTACTATGAGTTAATTGATTGGACTAACTAAAAATTAATATGTCTTATTTTCAAAAAAGAAAAATGTAATCTATACAATCTATAAATCTATAAAAATGCTATTTTTATTATCTAGTACCATTAGACCCTAAGAAAATATATATATATTTCAACATACTTTATTTTTAGTTTCATAAAATTTAATTACAATTTTGTTTTTCATTATTTCTCTTTAAGTAATTTAGAGACTAGATAGTATTCGTTATCTTGATAGGGAACCTTCCACATCTACAACTTTTAATGCATACACTTACACTAGCTTATATATAATCTTGTTAAGGTTAGGATTAAGAGACAAATAAAAAATGTTGGAATGAAATAATTTGGATAATAATGTATTAATGTGCAAGTTACTAAAGCTACAAAATAGGTGAATGCATGGTATAGTTCCCATGACCTTTTAAAATGTTAGATGTAGATATAAATGCAAATGCAAAAGTAAGTTCATTTAGTGGCCATGAAGGAACACTTGAATTGTTTAGTTAATGCTATAGTCAAGGGAAATGGAACTTGAATATCTTTGTCATAATATTTTTAAATTTATGATGTTAGATGAATCTTCCACTAATGTCTAATGTGAATATCAACCACTATTACTGTGGCTATATTTTAGTTAAAATACATGGAAACATAATATTGTATAACATTCCGGAGATATATAGATCTTGGTTTTTTCATTTTATAAGAAAACAATAAATTTATAACCACTATGAATTTACGTAAAATTGTGAATTAGATATAAACATTAGACAATTAAATATTGACAATATTAAGTATTTAAGTAATAAGTCATTAAAAAAACATAGTTTGTAATGCAACTCATCTATCACAATTAAAAATTAAAAATATAATATATCATAAACATAACAATTACATTAAGATGATACAATATGCTACCAAAAGGAAGAAATAATGAAAGGGGGATTAACTAGACATAGTCCATAAGGAAGTGAAAAGGGGTGAAGAGTCTTATGATTAGAAGTGGGGGCAATTTTAGTTAAGGAGAAGGAGGTTGGAAGAACTTGGGTTTTGGTGGTAATTTTGGTAAGCGTTTAGGTTTGAAGAACTCTAGCTTTTGCCATAGTTTGGGTACGGGTTTTGATTTGAAGAACTTGGGCTTTGGTGGTAGTTCGGGCATGGATTTAGGTTTCACGAACTCTAGCTTTGGTTGTAGTTTGGGTAAGGGTTTTAGTTTGAAGAACTTGGGCTTTGGTGGTAGTTCAGGGATGGGTTTAGGTTTGAAGAACTTGGGCCTTGGTGGTAGTTGAGGCACAGGTTTAGGTTTGAAGAACTTGGGCTTGGTGGTAGTTTGGGTATGGGTTTTGGTTTCAAGAACTTCGGCTTTGGTGGTAACTTGGGTAAAGGTTTAGTTTCGAGGAATTTGGGCTTGGGTAATGGTTTAGGCTTCAAGAAGGGAGGAGGCTTGAGTAGAGGTTTTGGTTTGAAAAACTTATGTTTAAGAAATGGGTTAGGCTTCAAGAAGGGAGAAGGCTTAAGTAAAGGTTTTGGTTTGAAAAACTTAGGTTTCAGAATGGTTTAGGCTTCAAGAAGGGTGGAGGGATGTTTTGGTTTGATAAGATTAGGTTTAAGAAATAGTTTTGGTTTCAAGATAGGAGAAATAGGTAGAAGTTGGAATAATGGTTTGAGCTTGGGGATTGGTTTAGGCTTAAAGATGAAAAGCAAAGGAAGAAGTTCGAGTAAGGGCTTCTTTTTTAACAATTCAGAGTTAAGTGACTGCTTTGACTACATGGAGTTGGTATTAGTAAGGGTTTGAAAACTCCAGTGCAAATCTTGAAGTTCCCCATTTCTAAGGGCATGCGATATAATCGATGCTCTCTGCATGCATGTGATTGCAAATCCTCTAGTCTTTGATGGGTATATATGCAGAAAGCGCAAGCAGTGGACTAACAATATCTGCATGTCCATTCGGCGCTGAGAATTTAATGTCCAGACGGCTTACAAGGGTGATCATGAGAATAAAATTAGAAGCGTGCAGATACATGCTGCTTTCATCACTGCCTACTGCAACGACCAGCGTAACGAAATAAAGTGGAAAATGGTCCATCGTAATGAAATAACGTTGAATAATATGTCGGTATTCTCTTTCGGCGTCGCTGGACTGTGCCATTGTTTATTAATCATGTAAACTAAATTTTCAATGTCAATGGCCATTATAACTAGTCGTGACCAACGACTGAGTTTGGGTGCTTGACGGTAGCGTTCCACATGTAATGTTTGCTTCCATCTTGACATATACAGTTTGGTGGTGTTACCTCTTATTGGATTTGTACGTGAGGTTTTATATACATATTTAATTATTAAAATTATTTAAAAGACAAATTCCTTTATTATAATATTTTAATTATAAATTATTATATATAAATTTCGCAGCATATATATATTATAATAATGTAAGGTGATTTTCTAAGTAGGCATTGCAGTGGAAGATTAAGCCATATTTTATATAATTATAAATATATTTTATTATATATAATAAGTTCTATTAATTTATATTTTATTATATAAAAATAATTTTCTTATATTAGATAAAAAATATATTGGGATAAATATTTTTTAATATGTATTAAGAATTGTTTTATTATATAGTATTTTTTATGTAATTTAATATATTTGTATAGTTTATATTATTATATTATCTAATCATGTTTGATAATTATAATATATTATTAATAAATTCAAGTTGTAAGTGTCAAGTGGGTGTAGCTAGGGTGGTAGGGAGGAGTTGGTATTATCCTCTTTACTTAGGTTTTAGTCCCACATGGTCACTCTTTAAGAGTAATTTATACATGAAGGATAACCAACTCACTTAGACATAGGTGATTTTTCCATGGAAGTAGGTAGTACCCATCTCTAGTAGAGTGAACAATACTAAAAAAAAGAAAAAACAAACAACAAAAAAACACAAGCATGTATGTAGTTGCATAATGATTCATAAATTGCAAAGGTTGCAACTAGGCAAGTTCCAATGATTGCAACTAGAATCCAATACCATATATGATGGGCTGAAAATAAAACATAATTAGGCACAAATTATATAGATAATTTCCAACAATTAGTTGATAAACATAAGGAAGATTTCATTTATAATTGCATAATCCATTGATGTAGTGGGTGATGAGAGCATACTTTAACATTAGAAAAAACTAATTCACTTACAACTTTGTAGAGATTGAATTAGTGTACACGAGTCTTTGACCCACAAACCACAACCAAAATGTTGGGAATGGCTCTCCACTTGACCATAGGCTCAACTACATTGTTGTGTTTCTATATCTAGTCACCGTTGAGCCCTTGATCAACTACTAGTAGTCAATTCCTTATTTCTTAAAATTCTGCAAGGAAAATTAATCCATTAAATAAAACAACTTGTTCTAAAAATGGAAGGAAAATATTCATGCACATAATTCATGTGTCATCATGCGACATCAATATGCAATTAGACTTGAAACATGAAAAGAAAACACTTGTTTGAAATGATTACAATACTTGTTTTTGGAATAGACTTTGCATATGAAAACTCAAACCATCAAGAGACAAGTAAAGTAAATGTAATAGAAAGTGCTATTGGTTAATTTTATTAATTAGCTCTACAACAAGATTACAATTTAGCTTTTCAATCCTCAGACCTCACCCTCACCTAATGATATAGATCTCATAGTGAGGATTCAATAAAGGAGTAAAGGATCCCTAAGATGTTTACTTCAACCAACTTATGTTGGAGGTAAAATATTAATGAGGCTTGAGGCTTTACTACACTAAAATGCCTATATGAAAAGCAAATTTTGTTAATTCCCCAAATTTTTGTCTAAATACTCGTTTAACATAGTTATGTGCCATCATGCAGGTCTATTTTTTGTTTTATGATTTTGGTAACTTAGTTCTTCAAATAATTTACTCTTACTTATTTTATTCTTTTACTTTTTAGAAATATATTATTTTATCTATTTATTAGAAATTATAACAACATTAATAAATCTTTAAGATATGTTGCAATTCTCTCTTTTTGTCTCTCAATATCTCCAAATAAGTTGATATCTAAATTGATATTAGTGAAACACTAACCAAACAAGGTAATGTGCCAACTAAGATGATCAATGGGAGTAGTACCTTATGCTACTTAATGTCTTCCACTTCTCATATAATGTTCCTAGAATAATAATAAGGTTTTTGCATAAAATAAAGATACGGAGGTCGTAGTTTTGTAATTAATGTTTATTTTTATATTTGTTCGATATTATTTTTGTGTTCAATTATGTAGGATAATAGAAATGTAAATAAAAGCTGCAATAAAAAGTATAAGGCTCAAGGGCTAAACTTACTGGACAAGTAAAATTCATAATAAGATGTTGTTAGTTTTCCTTATATGTTTTAATGCTTTTATAATGTTGAACAAGATTGACTAAATTGTAGAGAACAAAAGTGACTCACAAAATTTATTGTGAAACTAGATTCAAGAACCCAAATTACTTCAACACCTAACAATCAAATAATAAATCTACAACTAAGAGATGACATAGTCAAATTGTTGTTCACAATTGAAATTGTTTCTAGGTGGTGTTGATATAATACTCAAATTGCTAGGAAATTCAAATTAGTATTTTTTAAATATTTATTTATCTGAAAGAAATCATATATCACAAGGTTTATATGTGGAATAGGTGTGTGGGTGGGTGTGAGAGAAATAATGATTGGAAGGAATGGTGACCAGAGCTAATGCAAAAGTGTTTGAAACCAAGCATGGATGGTTTGTATTGCTAGAAAATTGATGTGAAGGTGTGGATACAATGGATGTGTAAAAAAAAAAATTTGTATGGGGATATGGAATGGGCTACATGGAATAAAGGATTGCAAAGAATTGGGAATGCAGAGATGCAAAGGAAAAAGAAGAGGGAACTTGAGAGAGGATATGAATGGATAATAGATGGAATATTAGTGAGGATTTAGTGAATGAAAACATAGAACTATAATTCAAATCAATGAATGGAGCACACACAACCAATAAGGATGTGATATGAATGGTGGAAGTGTTCATGGAGTGGCAAGGATGAGTTCATGGAGAATGACAGTTTTGATGATGTAGGAGATGATGCAAAATGATGCACTGGATCAAGGGAATGGAAAACATAGCTAGTGCACATGAAGTCGATGTAGTGAGGGAACATGAATATGAATAGCTATGAAAGCAACTTGCAAGCTATCAATTTAATAATCATATACTTTATTATTCTTTAATGATGATTCCAATGTACAACACATAAATATATCAAACATTAATATTAATATTATGCAGAGTATTGAAGTCACAACCTCTCAATTAATGATTACTTAGAAATTTAATCATCTTCAAACTTGTATCACAACCTATCAATTAATGATTACATATAAATTTAATTATGTTCAAACTTGTATCACAACTTTGAAACTCAAGTACAAGGTTAAAAGGGCATTCCCAAATCTACATTGTTTTCATGATTATCATATCATACATTAAATCATATATCAAAGAAAGTGTACCTTATGGATTCGTGAAATGCTGAACAATTTAAGTTGAAAAAGTAAAAATAAATTACACATCGTGAATTTAGATTCCATGGTAAAATGTGTGACAATTAATAGCACAACTAAAAATCAATGGGGACATTGATTAGTAAATTTATTTGATCATTAAAAATAAAAAATAAAAGATATTTATGGGTTTATAATAAAAATGATTGTAGATTCCAATATAAGATGAAAAATGAAGTAAATGGAACAACCAACAAATACAAAAATAAGGTTGATGGATTATATTCAGATTTTAAGTTAAAAAATATAAAAGAAAAAAATACTCTTTATCATTTCATAAAAATATTTAATGGAATGAATAACTTGTGTTATGAGATTATTGTTAAGTAACTTAATGAATGATCTACCTTTTTTTATTAATAAAGATTAACCATAATTTTAACCATTAACCAAAAAAAAAATATCCCATTCTAATTCACAAATAAGTACATGTAATAATTCGAGAGAAATTGATGTGAATACACACAAAAAGATGTGTTCCCATCGAGTATGTAATGGCTGTTTTTATTTATTGATTTATGTATATTATTTAGAGGAAATTTTTACACATGTTGTCTAGAAATAAATCTTGCACTTCTAAACCTTTTTATAAAACATTCACATCCAAAATGATTAGAAACATCTCTTAATTACTTCTAGCAGCAATTTCTAGATGTTAAATGAATTATGATAAATATGATTCTATCAACATACTCACACCAATGCCATTTTAGTAAGATGCTCGGAACTTCCTATGTGTTGAGCTAGCACCGAACAACAAAAATCTGTCAAAGATTCTGATAGGTCATAAATCCAATGATATTGTTGGAACCCATTTGATCAAGGGAATATGGGTCATTTCCATTAACCTCAAAATGCATGCGAAGTTAAGGGGAAATAGTCTCATTCATACTAATAGAAATAATAGTATTTTAACATAGTTTCATATATATATATATATATATATATTTATTTATTTATTAAGGTTATTTTTTTATTTCAAGTCAAGTCACCCGCTTTATTATCCTTCACATTTCTAAAGATTAAAATTTTATGATAAGCTAACAATCAAGTGATCCCTTCACATAGATCTACTAATCAAATATTTCATAAAATGCATAAATGTAAAGAGCCACTAATTCCATAAATCAATTAAACAAATAGAATAATATACATGGTTTTCTCTACCTCACATATTAATGTTATATATATAATAGATTTTCTTATATAAAAATATTATTTAAGATTTAAATGTTGATGAAATCTATATATATAATATATTAGAGTATTAAAATAGTGATGAATTTGACATTTCAATATATACTAAATAATGCTTTTATTATATATTATTATTATTTTACTTTAATATATTACATAGTTTATATTATTATTCCATAAAATCAAAGTTAATAATCATATTAGATATTTAATAAATTTAGAAATGCACATAATCGTATAAATATTTATAGTTTCAATGGTTATAACTATGCTAATATGATATATGATATGTAATAGCTTGAATTTAAAATATAATTTTAATAATTAGGTGATAAATATGAGGAAGATCTAATTGATAATTAGATAATATATGAGTGCAGTGGGTGATCAACACTAGGGGCATTTTTTAAGGATTTAAATATTTTCCTATGTATTGTATTGTAGGTGACCATTTTGGTTTGAATATTCTTATGTATAGATTGTAGGTGAATATTCAATAAAAATAACATATAATTTATTATTAGAATTAATAATTTTTTGGCAAATATCATCCATTTAATCATAAATATGTAAAAAATGTCCGAATTTTTAATCAAATTAGGGAATAAATTTTTTATGGGAAAATATCCAAAAAAAATAGCCCATTTGCAAAATTTCGACCCCAAATTTTTGCTAATCAAAACATACCTCTAAATTAAGAAAAAACAATTTCACTTACAATTTTGTAGAGATCTAACTGACATATACTAGCATATGTCATAGAACACTACAGCTAACATATTGGGAATAACTCTCCACCTAACAATAGACTTATGCATTGTGGTATTTTTACAGTTGAACACCCTCAAACCCTCAATCAACTACTTTCTTAGAATTCTCCCAATAAAATGAATGTCTCACATCCTCCTTCTCATTTGTTAAATAAATCAACTTGTTCTAAAAATATAAAAAAAAAAATCTTCAATCAACAACTTTTTTAGAATTCTCCAAAAAAAAAAAAATATCTCATATTATCCTTTTCATTTTTTAAATAAATTAACTTGTTCCAAAAATATAAGAAAAATCTTCGTATATCCATATGTCATTAGACCATTTTTATTTTTGTAATGTACATTTATTTTAATCTTTTATTTTTTTTAAATGTTTCTGACTTACTTTTTAAAAATGTTTTATTTTCTTTACCTATTATTGCAAGGTGATAAAACATTATTTCAGACATTAACCAATTATTTAACTAAAAATTAAATAAGATTCACATTATAAAACGATTTAAATTTAATTTATTTATTTATTTTTTTGATTGGCTCAATTGTTTTTTTCTTATTTTGCAATGATGACTTGTTATTATCTTGCCATGATGACCAGAGTACAGTTATTCATAAAATCTGCTACAACATATTCATAAAATCTACACACTGAGAAATATACGAGACAAGTCACACTGAAGTATGAAAAGTAATCGAAATATATAAAATACTTTATATCAAAGGCATTCGTTGTCCAACCAACCCATGCTATGACTGCACAGGTCCCGGTGGAACGTGTGTGTTAATCCAGCACAAAAGGTGAAGCCGTAGATTCAAAGCCTTCATCGTATAAAGAAATGCTAACGACCTACACACCCTCATGTCAGGATAATGGAGCATTACAATATCCATTGAGCTTTTGAACATTCATTAAGTCATTCTAATGGTTTTATATATATATATTAAATGTTAAATCAAATAAACAATATATTTTCAAAATCTATATACATTTTAGAATAATATAATTTTATTATTATTTATATAATATTTGACAATTATTTATGATAAGTTAAATATTCACATAGACATAAAATATATTTATGATATTTATTACTTAAAAATTAATTAATATAATTTTTTTTTTTATATTTAATTAAGAAATAATGATAATTAGTTTTCGTTTATTATCAATAATAATTATTTTTATTTTAATTAATAATATAAATATAATAAATTATCTTAAATTTAAAAAAAAAAAAAATTATAATATAAATTATTATCTATATAATTTAAATTTAAATTTATATAAATTAAATCACAATATTCAAATATAAAAATGTGTCATTCAAATCTAATATATATTTAAAATTAATGAAATTTTCATTAATAAAAACTATAAATTTTTTTTATCAAACATAAATTTTTTATTACATAATTACAAAAAAAAAAATTAAAATATACACAAACACAATTTTGAATTATATTATTATATAAATTTTATTTAATTACATATAACAATTTATTACTAATTTTCTTTATTACCTAACAATCACACTTAATAATACCTCACTTTAATTTAACTATATTTCTTTATTACCTAACAATCACACTTAATAATACCTCACTTTAATTTAACTATATTTAAACTATGCAGTATGACTACCTACTATGTAGCATTGGTTATATTCACTTTAGTTTTTTCTTTCTTTCTTTCTTTATTATTATTATTTTTATTATTTTTCCATTATTATTATTATATTAGTAGAGATAATTACATTTATAACCATCATAATTTCAAAAATGCAAAAAATGGATATTAATATTAGACACTATCATTTAACATATAATGTAGTTCTATCTTTTTGTCTCTTAATCTCTCCAAATAAGCATATGCCTAAAATAGTATTATTGCAACACCATCCAAATAAGATAACGGCCAAGTGAAGTGATCAATTGATGTAATACCGAGTGCTTAGAGCTACTTAATCTCTTCTACTTCCCTTATCATGTTCCTACAATAAGAATAAGGTTTTACATAAAATAAATATCTTGAGGTCGTCTTTCCATATTTAATGTTTATTTTTATATTTGATCAATTTTTTTTTGTGTTCTTTATAGGATAATAGAAATGTATATAAAAACTACAATAACAAGCATACTACCCAAGTGCTAAACTTAAAGGCTCAGTGAAACTCATAATAAGATGTTGTTAATTTTTCCCATATGTTTTAGTGCTTTTATAATAGTGAACCATATTAATTAAATTATGGAGGACATAAGTAACTCACAAAAGTAAAAATGAAACTAGATTCAAGAACCCAAATGACTTGAACGCTAAAAAATCAAATAAGAAATTTAAAACCAAACCATAAAGAAAATAAGAAAAAAAGGTAGATGACATATACATGTAGGATTAATAAATTATCAACTCTACTACATGAATTCGGTATTTTAATTTGAAATGTGTTACATTCAAAGAGTGACATAGGAGTAATAATGTTTGCATAGAATCACTTCACTTGTCTCAATGCTTGGGGTATGGGAAATACGAGGACAAACAAAAAGAAATTAACTAACAAATGCAATGGAAATAAATTTATGATTTTAAAGGATATAATAAGAGTAGTAGACAAAGAAAATCATTTAAAGAATCAAGTATAAACAAATTTACTATGAATTAATTGATTGGACTAGCTAAAAATTAATATGTCTCATTTTCAAAAAAAAAAAATGTAATTCATACAATCTATAAATCTTAAAAATACTATATATATATATATATATATATATATATATATATATATATATATTTCAACATATTTTGTTTTCAGTTTCATAAAATTTAATTACAATTTTGTTTTTCATTATTTCTCTTTAACTAATTTAGAGACTTGATAGTATTGGTTCTCTTGATAGGGAACCTTCCACATTTACAAGTTTTAATGCATACAATTACACTAGCTTGTATCTAATCTTGTTAGGATTAGGATTAAGAGACAAATAAAAAATGTTGGAATGAAAGAATTTGTATAATAATGTATTAATGTGCAAGTTACTAAAGCTACAAAATAGGTGAATTCATGGTATAGTTCCCATGCTCCTTTAAAATGTTAGATGTAGATATAAATGAAAATGCAAATCTAAGTTCATTTAGTGGTCACGAAGGAACACTTGAATTGTTTAATTAATGCTATAGTCAAGGGAAATGGTACTTGAATATCTTTGTCATAATATTTTTAAATTTATGATGTTAGATGAATCTTCAACTAATGTCTAATGTGAATATCAACCATTATTGGTGTGGCTATATTTTAGTTAAAATATAAGGAAACATAATATTGTATAACATTGTGGAGAGATATAGATTTTGGTTTTGTCATTTTATAAGAAAACAATAAATTTATAAACATTATGAATTTACTTAAAATTGTGAATTAGATATAAACATTAGAAAATTAAATATTGAAAATATAGTAAGTATTTAACTAATAAGTTATAAAAAAACATGGTTTGTAATGCATCTCATCTATAACAATTAAAAATTAAAAATATAATATATCATAAACATAACAATTACATTAAGATGATACAATATGCTACCAAAATGAAGAAATAATGAAAGGATGATTAACTATACATAGTAGATAAGGGAGTGAAAAGAGGTGAAGAGTCTTATGATTAGGAAGTGGGGGTCAATTTTAGCTAAGGAGAAGGAGGTTGGAAGAACTTGGGTTTTGGTGGTAATTTTGGTAAGGGTTTACGTTTCAAGAACTCTCGCTTTGGCCATAGTTTGGGTAAGGGTTTTTGTTTGAAGAACTTGGGCTTTGGTGGTTGTTCAAGCATGGGTTTAGGTTTTAAGAACTTTAGCTTTCGCGGTAGTTTGGGTAAGGGTTTTGGTTTGAAGAATTTGGGATTTGGTGGTAGTTCATGCATGGGTTTAGGTTTGAAGAACTTGGGCTTTGTTGGTAGTTGAGGCATGAGTTTAGGTTTGAAGAACTTGGGCTTTGGTGGTAGTTTGGGTATGCGTTTTGGTTTCAAGAACTTCGGCTTTGGTGGTAATTTGGGTAAAGGTTTAGGTTTGAGGAATTTGGGCTTGGGTAATGGTTTAGGCTTCAAGAAGGGAGGAGGCTTGAGTAGAGAGGTTTTGGTTTGAAAAACTTAGGTTTAAGAAATAGTTTCTGTTTCAAGATAGGAGGAATGGGTGGAGGTTTGAATAATGGTTTAAGCTTGGGGAATGGTTTGGGCTTGAAGATGAAAGGCAAAGGAGGAAGGTTGAGTAAGGGCTTCTTTTTGAACAATTCAGAGTTAAGTGACTGCTTTGACTCTATGGACTTGCTAAGGGTTGAAAACTCAGGTGCATCATGAAATTTGGGTAAATTGATAGACAACTTGAAATTGGGCCTGTGATCCACTGTGGTTTCTACATGGTTACACATCAGTGGAGTTGAGACACTCGGCTTCTCCGAAGTGGAGGGAGCAGATGTCTTTGCTAAAGAGCAGAGCTTGTTGTTTGGCATCACAACCTCGGTTGAACACAGATCCCCCAATTCCACTTTGTCCATGTGGATTATAAAGGAGCCGTCAGCATTCACGCTTGCTGTTCCGTGGGCAGAAAAATGATTGCCCCTTTGGCACTTCAGGGCCACATGTGCATCTGTTCCCCAAACAACGTGACACGAAAGAGATAAAATTATCGTTAAACAATGTCTCCCAATTCCACTTTGTCCATGTGGATTATAAAGGAGCCGTCAGCATTCACGCTTGCTGTTCCGTGGGCAGAAAAATGATTGCCCCTTTGGCACTTCAGGGCCACATGTGAATCTGTTCCCCACACAACATGACACGAAAGAGATAAAATTATCGTTAAACAATGTGACGTGGAAATGATAAAGAATTATATCAATTGAAAGGATGGAAGAGTTACAATAATTATTTGGTGAGTTGGGAAGAGTTGGCAAACCTGAAAATGCAAGGTGGTTTTCCGAGCAGGCGTTGCAGTCGAATATTACGGTACCATTTAGGGAGTTGGATTTACTGGAATTGACGTTGCTGCCATTGCAGGTTCCTGCAAGGCTAAGCACAATGAGGATGAACGCCACCAGACTTGCTCGAACAGGAGCTGCTGGACAAATCTTGAAGTTCCCCATTTCTGAGAGCATGCGATATATTCGATGCTCTCTACATGCATGTGATTGCAAACCCTCTAGTCTTTGATGGGTATATATACAGAAAGGGCAAGCACTAGACTAATAATATCTTCATCTCCATGGGGTGTTGAGAATTTAATGTCCAAACAACTTACAAGGGTGGTCATGAGAATACAATTAGAAGGATGCAGATACATGCTGCTTTCATCACTGCCTACTGCAACGGCCAGGGTAATGAAATAAAGTGGAAAATGGTCCATCGTAATGAAATAACGTTGAATTATATGTCGCTATTCTCTTTCGGCGCTGGACTTTGCCATCGTTTATTAATCATGTAAACTAAATTTTCAATGTCTTGACCAACGACCACGAGTTTGGGTACTTGACGTTAGCATTTCACATGTAGTGTTTGCTTCCATCTTGACATATACACTTTTGGTGGTATCACCTCTTATTGGATTTCTGCTGGAAGTTTTATATACATTTTTAATAATTAAAATTATTTAAACTACTGAAACTTTTTAATATAATATTTTAATTATAAATTATATTATATAATTTCACATAAATATAAATATTTCACATAGATAATATATATGTATTTTTTTTTAATTCTATTAATTTATTTTTATACCGTAAGACATTTCTCTTTGGGATGAACTTTCGTGTATCCCACTGTGTAATGTCTCGAGCCGTTGATTCGTTGTGTTAGACTATTAAAAAATCTCCTCCGTCGGATCATTATAGGTTGTTGCCCATTGTAGGTTGGATGATTATACGTTGGAAGTTACTTATCCTTGTATGCCACTGTGTAATGTCTTCCATCGTTGATCCATTGTGTTACAGGATTAAAAAAATCTCTTCCATTGGATCGTTATGGGTTGTTGCGCATTGTAGGTTGGATCATTATACACTAGAAGTTAGTTAAAGAACGACTACCCTGAAGTTAGTAGGATCATTATACAATGGAAGTTAGTTAAAAAACAACTCATACCACTCTGTATCCTACAGATGGTAAAAAGGCGAGAAGGCAAGCATGAGAAGGAAAGCATGAGAAAAGTGAGAAGGCAAGCATGAGAAGTTTTTTCATTTGTGTAAGTATTTCAATTTGTGAAGTATACTGCCACTTCTAGACGAAAGTTGAGTAAGTCAACCTTGCAACACTAGGTATTAACAAGACCAGGTCCACACCAGATAAATGTTCTTCTAGGATGGAAGGAACTTGCAATGAAGCTAACCTTGTTGACAAACATCATCTGATAATGCAAATTTTGTATAAACAACACTCCATTGATCCGAGTTATATTTTCATTAGAGGATTACTACATTCTGAGTGTCAGATCATACACAGGGATCTCATTCAATAACATCGTGCACTAAAATCTCTGAGATTTAGGTCCTCAGATAAATGGGAGATTGCAGAGGTTTTCATTGGGTTTTCCCTTTGCATTATTATCCTTCATCTTTGCAGTTTTAGGTGCAATCATTTGGATCTTGGGGTAAGTTTCCTTTTGCAAATCTCTCAACATATCCACCTTTTCAGATTTTTGGGTTCTAGTGAATCTTGTTACACTTTCTTGTAAATATACATATGGGTGGCATCCAAGTCAACAATTGTCCATGAGCTTTTCCTCACGACATCTAGGGTACCATGGTAAAGCTGAGTGAATCTTGTTACATTTTCTTGTAAATATACATATGTTTAGCTCATATATTAAAATCATATATACCACATGCCCAAAAGTTCGGATCTCAATTAGCCATTTATTTGGAAATAAGGGTTCAAGAATATTAATTTAATTATGAATAATTTTTAACTCGATGATAGGGATTTAACTTTTATAGATTATTTTAGAATATTTTTTAGTAGTATTCATAAAAGATTGAAAAATAGTTACACTTTTTTCTCATATAATTAAATTAAATAATTAAAAAGAAAACATATGAACAAGGGTGTTATGAAATGATTTATAGTTTTTTGGTCATATGGTATTGATAAGTCATGCTATTAAATCATTGTATTGTAACAAAAGCTATTTACAGATTAAGAATGTCCATGGTAATGTGGGGTGAATTTCCACAGTTATAAATATTCCATGCATTTTTTAAATGTGTCTATTCTTAACTTATTAATTCCTTTTATTATAATAATAATAATTATAATAATAATAATAATAATAAAGTTAGTTTGCATATGAAACTTTCCAAACCTATTTGCATCTAAAGATCATGTTGTTGCTGGAGTCATGGTTGGAGATAAGGTTGGAGATAAGGATCTGCATGTTGAATTTGGTGAGGTGGCATCCAAGTCAATAACTATCCATGAGTGGGCTAGAGATAAGGATCCGCATGTTGAATTTGGTGAGGTGGCATCCAAGTCAACAACTGTCCATGAGTTTTTTACTCACGATGGCTAGAGATAAGGATCCGCATGTCGAATTTGGTGAGGTGGCATCCAATTCAACAACTGTCCATGAGTTTTTTCCTCATGAAATCTAGGTTACCATGGTAAAGCTCAGTGAATCTTGTTACATTTTCTTGGGCAGAAGATAAGGATCTACATGTCGAATTTGGTGAGGTGGCATCCAAGTCAACAACTGTCCATGAGTTTTTTACTCACAATGGCTAGAGATAAGGATCTGCATGTCGAATTTGGTGAGGCGGCATCCAAGTCAACAACTATCCATGAGTTTTTTCCTCATGAAATCCAGGGTACCATGGTAAAGCTCAGTGAATCTTGTTACATTTTCTTGTAAATATACATATCGATGGTAGGGATTTAAATTTTATAGATTATTTTAGAATATTTTTTAGTAGTATTCATAAAAGATTGAAAAATAGTTAGACACTTTTTTCTCATCTAATTATATTAAATAATTAAAAAGAAAACATATGAATAAGGGTGTTATGAAATGATTTATATTTTTTTGGGCTTATGGTATCGATAAGCCATGCTATTAACTCATTGTATTGTAACAAAACCTATTTATAGATTAAGAATGTCCATGGTAATGTGGGGGTGAATTTCCATGGTTAAAAATATTGTTCTATGCATTTTTTAAATGTGTCTATTCTCAACTTATTAGTTCCTTCTATAATAATAATAATAATAATAAAGTTAGTTTAAATATGAAACTTTCCAAACCTATTTGCATCTAAAGATCGTGTTGTTGCTGGAGTCATGGCTGGATTGGTGATGCGGCGTCCAAATCCGCATGTCGAATTTGGTGAGGTGGCATCCAAGTCAACAACTGTCCATGAGTTTTTTCCTCACTAAATCCATGGTACCATGGTAAAGCTGATTGAATCTTGTTACATTTTCTTGTAAATATACATATCAATGGTAGGGATTTAACTTTTATAGATTATTTTAGAATATTTTTTAGTAGTATCTATAAAAGATTGAAAAATAGATAAACACTTTTTCCTCATTTAATTAAATTAAATAATTAAAAAGAAAACATATGAACAAGGGTGTTATGAAATGATTTATAGTTTTTGGTCATATCGTATTGATAAGCCATGTTATTAACTCATTGTATTGTAACAAAATCTATTTACAGATTAAGAATGTCCATGGTAATGTGTGAGTGAGTTTCCATGGTTAAAAATATTGTTCCATGGTTTTTTTAAATGTGTCTATTCTTAACTTATTAATTCATTTTATTATTATAATAATAATAATAATAAAGTTAGTTTTTTATGATTTTAATAATGTTAGCAATGTGAGCTTTTATGATTTTATTAATGTTAGCAATGTGATATGTATATTGAAGTAAATGTTTAATGCATATCATAAATTCAAGCCATAGGTGGCTACCAACCATATAAATTATAATTAATGGTTGGTAAATGTCCATAAGCATCAATCCATAATAACACACAATTAATTTTATGAGAAATGTCTTCAATGAAAATCACATCATAATTCATTTATCAACTTGTTTCAAACCAACGAGTGTGGTTCATCCATCATAATTGATTTTTCAATGCGTTTCGAACCAATGTGTGTGGTTCACCATTAGGACAAGTTGAAGAACCAAATCATGACATCATGTTAAATAGAGAGAGGAGGCCCTCAAACGGTTATATTTGACTCGGAAACGGCTAAATTTGACAGAACAACTAGGCTGGACCAATGGTAATAAGCAACGGCTAGGCTTGATTGGGAACCAACACCAAGGAATAGGGAGAGGAAAAATTAATTATTTGATTAATTTCTAAGTTTGATTAGTTATATTTATTACCATATGCTAGAGTATTAATAATCTATTACTAGGCCTTTTTATTAAAATTAAACAGATAAATAGTTAGTTAATTAACTTAAGGGATAGTATGTTATATTTAATTTAATTCCAAGAACCATAACATAATAACTCATAAAACATGTTAATTTATGAAATAATAAGAAATTTCTTGAAATAGATAACAATTTAAATAAGTTAAATAATGACCCCATATTAATTAAAGGGAATCCAAACAATATTTGGACAATTATCAATTCTTAACCACTTATATATATATATATATATAATATATATATATATATTATATATATATATATATATATATATTATATATAGTGGTTAAGAATTACTCACGAGGGTCCCAGGAAAATAATTAAAATTGTAAGTTAGTTTGTTATAATTATTACCCTAAGGTTGAGCAATAATCTATTAATAAGCCTTTTTGTCAAAACTAGGAAGGAAAATAGTTAGTTAATTAAATTTTGGGGGTTAGTATGTTATATTTATTACTCTAAAAAGTAAAAGTTTGAATTTAATTAACAAGAACCATAACTTATTCCTAGATCCATTTAATTTTATTAAAACTATCTAAATGGATAAAACGTTAAATTTATATGAAATAAGAAAAAATAGATAACCTATTAAAATAGCTAGATAATGACCTCATACTAACTATAAGGAATCCAACATAATTTGATTTTAATCTTTTTTGCCCTAATTAACATGGTAATTAAATTAGAAAGAATATAAGACAACTAGGCTAGGCTAAGTTTCGTTGCTTAATTAACATGGTAATTAAATTAGAAAGAGTATAGGAAAACTAGGCTAGGCTAAGTTCCACTACTAAGCAACGACTATGTTCTGCTAAAAAGAAATGACTAAGTTTGACTGGGCACCAAGACCAAGGAATAGAGAGAGGAAAAATTAATTATTTGATTAATTTCTAAGTTTGTTCAGTTATTTTTATTACCATATGCTAGAGTATTAATAATCTATTACTATGCATTTTTATTAAAATTAAGTGGATAAATAGTTAGTTAGTTAACTAAAGGGATAATATGATATATTTAATTTAATTCCAAGAACCATAACCTAATAACTCATGAAACATGTTAATTTATGAAATAGTAAGAAAATTCTTTAAATAGATAACATTTTAAATTAGTTAAATAATGAACCCATACTAATTAAAGGGAATCCAACAATATTTGGACAATTATTAATTGTTAACCACTTACATTTTATTATTATTTGTATATTATTATTATATTTTTAAATATATATATATATATTATATTTATATATAATTCCAATAATTAATAAGTTAAAAATTACTCACATGGGTCTCAAGAAAATAATTAAAATTGTAGGTTAGTTTATTATAATTATTATCTTAAGGTTGAGCAATAATCTATTAATAGGTTTTTTTTTTGTCAAAACTAGGAAGGCAAATTGTTAGTTATTAAATTTTGGGGGTTACTATGTTATATTTATTACCATAAAGAGTAAAATTTTGAATTTAATTAACAAGAATCATAACTTATTCCTAGATCCATTTAATATTATTAAAACTATCTAAATGGATGAAACATTAAATTTATTCGAAATAAGAAAAAATAGATAACCTATTAAAATAGTTAGATAATGACCTCATATTAACTGTAAGAAATCCAACATCATTTCATTTTAATTGATTTTACCCTAATTAACATGGTAATTAAACTAGAAAGAATATAGCATTTCTAATAGGTTAGTTAATTCAATATTAATTTCATTTAATTATAACTAAAGGGATGGAAAGAAAAATCATACTTTTGGAATCTTTTCATCAATTTGTAGGAACAGACAATACTTGTTTCAATTGTTTACTAAGTCAATTAAAAGGATTTCATTACCTACTCGAACAATTTGTTCTAAAATTTAATCTAGAAGGAGTAAAATAAAACCCCTAAAATGTAAAAAAGGCCCAAGAGATGAGATGGAAAAAAAAGAACACAAATGGTTTGGAAGATGACGGGGAGAAACAAAGAAGATCGTAGAAAAGAACAACCCAAGGGGCAGGGGCGGGAGGGGTAAGGCGGAAACTAGGAAGAAAGGGCAGGGATCCAACAACTACTAATTTTCCAACCATCATCCCTATTGAGATTGCTTGGTCATTTTTCAATTTTGATGGACTCCCTAAATTTTTGGTGATGAAAGGGAGCAATCTTGGCAATGACTTGGGCCTCCTCAATGCATATGTGATGCTTTGTTTTTTCTGCATGCTCATCCAAGGCAGAAGACCGGGTCCTCCCATACTTAATGTTAGCTGAGTGTTCGTGAATCCTTTGATTAATAAAATGCCCCATCTCACCAACATAAGGGCTCCCAGATGAGTAAGGAATAACATAGACACCTTTGATGTACTTGGGGTCAATAGGGTCTTTTACAGGTCTAAGGAACCTACAGATGGTGTTAAGCGGTCTAATGGTAGAGGGAACATTATGCTTTCTAAGGATCCTTGCAATCTTATTCGTGGTCCCTTGGATGAAAGGGAGATGAACCCTTGAGACAAGATCCTTAGGGTCTCCCTTAACCTTGGGACCATCGTTGGCTTTAAGGAAAGCTTTCAGACCTTGGTGCCTACTATAACCATTATTAACAAACATGTTAAGGAGATGGGATTTCTCTCTATCGAGGTTCTTTTCATCAGATATTCTTAACACTCGAGTCACAAGCGTGTTGAGGACACCCAAATTTTGAGCAAGGAAATGATGGGAGCTAGCATGAAGATACTGTTCAGTATAAGTTTTCTTCCTAAACACTTGGTGGGAGAAAGAACTATCATCATTCTTAGAGATGAGAACATCCAGGTAAGGTAAACACCCATCAACTTCTTGCTCCATAGTGAACTTAATGGATGAGGATTGATTGTTGAGATGCTAAAAAAAGAGTTCCAACTGCCTGGACATGAGACCAAATGACACCAGCGTCGTCAACAAATCTCTTCCAGAGCTTGGGCAAGAGAGGAGCTAAGGCAAAAGATTTGGACTCAAAGTCTTCCATAAAGATATTAGCAACAACCGGGGATAGGGGGGAGCCCATGACAACCCCACAAGTTTGTTCATAGAATTCCCCTTCAAAGCTGAAAAAAGTGAATGTGAGACAAATTTCAACTAAATGAGCAGTGTCAGGATCAGTAAGGCAATTGATGACCTCAATGGCCTCCCTTATAGGAATGAATGTAAGGGAAACCACATCAAAACTCAAAAGAATGTCCTCAGGGTCTAATTTGATGACTTTAAGCTCATTGACAAAGGATGAAGAGTCTTTAACAAATGACTCTATGAGGCCAACAAGGGGTCTAAGATTCAATGCTAGGAATTTAGCAAGGAGGTAGGTTGGATCACCTATGGTATTGACAATCGGCCTTAGGGTAGCCCCCTCTTTTTTGAATCTTTGGAAGACCATAGATCCGAGGAGTGATGGGGTTACTCTCAATAAGATTATTGAAAAAGGAACAAGAGTGTTGCTAGATTTAATAGCTAGAGAAACAGTTCTGGAGACCTTCTTCAGAGTATTTGTGTTAAGCTTTTTATAGTTGTTGCCACTGTTACAAAGATGGTCCAACATCTTCTATCTGTAATCATCCTTATTAAGGATGACAGCACCCCTCGTTTATTGGCTTTGAGAACCATAATGTCCTTGTTATGGTTCATGGATTTGAGGGCCTCAAACTCAGCCTTGCTAATATTTCTCCTAGGGGGATTTGCCTTCCTAAGGACAACAACACAATCTTGCCTAATCGTGTCCTTAATATTATCGAGCAAGCTTCTAATCCCAAACTCCATTTCACACATAATGTCTTGGATTGATATTTGTTGAAATATTGTTGGATTCCCTTTAATTAGTATGGGGTCATTATTTAAATAATTTAAAATGTTATCTATTTAAAGAAATTTCTTATTATTTCATAAATTAACAGGTTTTATGAGTTATTAGGTTATGGTTCTTGGAATTAAATTAAATATAACATATTATCCCTCAAGTTAACTAACTAACTATTCATCTATATAATTTTTAATAAAGAGGCCTAGTAATAGATTATTAATACTATAGCATATGGTAATAAATATAACTAAACAAACTTAAAAATTAATCAAATAATTAATTTTTCCTCTCCCTATTCCTTGGTCTTGGTGCCCAGTCAAACTTAGTCGTTGCTTAGTAGCCATTGGTCCAGCCTAGTTTTCCTATCAAATTTAGCTATTTTCCAGTCAAATATAATTGTTTGAGGACCTACTCTCTCTATTTAACATGCAACCATGATCTGGTTCTTCAACTCATCTTGATGATGAACCACACTCGTTGGTTTGAAACGCATCGAAAAATGAATTATGATGTGATTTTCGCTAAAGACTTTTCTCACAAACTTGATATGGATTACAGAAGCCTCAATTCAACCACACAATTAATTATTTTATCATGCATCTCACGTTGTTAAAATTGAAAATATCATTAAAACTAACTAAATCATAGCTTTATTTTAAATTATTATTATTATTAATTGTAAAAAGAATTAATATATAGTTTAACCATATATGCACATAACAAGATTCTTAACGATTAAGACTTATCCCCACTTTACCATGTGCATTCTTCATTTATAAATAGACTTTGTTACAATACCATGAGCCAATATCAAAATTTATCAATACTGCATGCCCAAGAAATCATAACTTCATATGACACTTGTTCATGGGAAATATATTTTACATTAATCAACCTAATTAAAAGGGAGATAATGACATAGATACTTTAGAGATAAATAAGCACTATCACAAAATAGACACAATTATTTTTTTAATAATAATTATAATTGTATAAAATAAACTTATTATTAAGCCATAGGTGTGTCTATTTTGGAATATGCCTTCCATAACTTTGAATGGTGGATGGTAGGGAATTAATCTCATTGAATATTTTAGAATATTCTCAATAATATTTGCAAATGAAAGGTTGACATTTATTCCCAAAGTAAGTTACCTTCCTTTTATCAATTGAATTAAATTGATTAATTAAAAAAAATTCATATGGACAAGTGACATATGAAATGATGAATTTTTTTTTTGGCCATGTGAACATCATAATGTGTTTCCCTCTCAAAAGAACTTCCCTCTCACCTACTTGTCATTACTATGGATCATTGGATCATGTGTTAGAGGATTGGAGAATGTCGAATCGTTCGATCATCATAGCAAAGTTTGTTGGAAAGAAAAATTAATTCCCTTTCACCTACTTGTCATTACTTTTGATCATTGGATCATGTGTTAGAGAATTTCCAATCATTTGATCATCATAGCAAAGTTTGTTGGAAAGAAAAATTAAATCCTAACAATTTTCATTCGATCATCAAAGAAAAGTTCATGGAAGGAAAATATAAACCCTAATAGTTTTCCTGTAATTTTCTTACATATATACGCCAGAGTTTCCATGGCCACTTGTCCATTGGGTCCATAGCTCTGTTCCATTGATGTCCCAGCAAGATGCACTTATGCACTTCTATCACAGCTCCAATTTTCTCATTTTCTGCCTAATTTGTGGCTTTCATCTGAGAACTTTGGGGTTTGTACATCTGTGGTTTCTTGAAAACTTTCAAGTTAGTACATCTGTGGTTGCTTGAAAACTTTCAAGTTAGTACATTTGTGGTTGCTTGAAAGCTTTCGGGTTAGTACATCTATGGTTTCTAGGAGTAATGGTTGGCCATTGTTTTTCCTACTATTTCCATCCTAATACTGGTAGTAGGTGACAAGATTAGCAGAGGAGCAACAAATACTACTTCTTGCCTACCCATTAGAGAGAAATGTTTACTGCATTGGCTTAGGCCATTTCATTTTTTGGTGCCTTGCTAGAAGGAATGAATGGGGCTTTGATGTTTTTGGAATGAGGGAATGGCACTTTGTTGTATTGGAATTCCTGTACAACTATAGCGATGACATTGGCACCTTTGATTGACTACTCACTCGGATTTCTCAAACCTTTGATTGACCCCTCGCTTGGATTTCGCAAATGGGTTTACAAAGTCTTAGTTGTTCTGGTGACTTCTTGCCCATGTGTATTGGTTATCACAACTCCAGTGGCCACAGCTTGTGGATTAGCCCATGATACTAAAACATGCCTCCTCATGAAAGTTCAGGTATCTTGAAGCCCTGGGGATGCTTAAGGTGATAGATAAAACTAGAACACTCATAGAAGGAATATTCAGGGCGGTAGATGTAAAGTTTGTTGAGTCCGAAACCATTTATGAGTAGAAATTGATATCTTGCTGAAACCATTGATGACCAGAAAAGGATATCTTGGTAAGTCATTATTTCAGGGGAATCTGATTAAGAAGACTAGCCATGGAATTTTCTTTCTCTGCAATTGTTTTTGTAATAATTTATATATATAATATATATATATATATTATATATAATATATATATATATATATATATATATATATATAGTTTGATGTTCAATAATGAATATACATTGTGTATGTTGTAAGTGATTTATTTTTATTTTCTAGCTTTGAATGACATTTTGTTTAATAATTTTTATATTCAATGATCTTCTATATGTTGCTATTCTTTCAAAATTATTTAATAATCATATATATATTAACTGGTTTGGATATTCATATAATTGATATAAATTTTGTACAATGTAAGTGATTTATTTTTATTTTCTAGCTTTGAATGACATTTTGTTTACTAATTTTTATATTTAATAATCTTCTATATGTTGCTATTCTTTCGCATTTATAACCTTATAATGTTTCCGGTGCAATATATGGTGCAATTACTAATTAATAATTGTTATGGATGAGATAGTGGAATATTATATCTATATATATAATAAAAAAATCAATTACAAAATAATAATATACTTAATTTAATTGTATTTTGTTTTTCATTTTAAAAAAATTTCAGTTTTTTAAATTATTAATAATATATATATAATATATATATATTAATATAATATTATAATATATAATATATATATATAAATATTAGCCCATAAAAAATGATAAATGGGTGGTTTAAATGGAATTTATTTTTTAATTAAATTATAGGATCAAACTTTATGAGAGTATGGCTCTTTAGAAATTGCTTTTTATTTTTTTGCCATTATTAAGTGATAAAATCCACTTCATATATTTATTCACTTTATTATAACATAATATTGTAAAAATGTGGGGGAAAATAAAATTTAAAATAATTATAAAAAAATAAATATTATATTAATTTAAATTAAAAAAAAAATTATATTTATAATTTTAAATTAAAAAAAAAAAATTATTATATTTTAATTTTATTTTAAAAAAACCGATTTAAAAAAATATATTTGTTTTTTATCAATTACATAAGCTTTAATTAAAATTAAAATGAATTCATTAACTAAAATAAATCATTAACGTAATTTTATTGAACTGATTATTGAAATATCTCATTTTTAGACATATATATTAGGGAAGAATTTGTTTTTTATGCACTAAATATGCTCGAAATCATTTATCACAGTAACTCATTAATTCACTATCTAGCGAATATATGCAAATGTTAACAATTTTTCCTTATTTATTGAAATAAAGTTAAAAAAGGTTTCGTTTTGATGTGATTTTTCGGCTTGTAGTCCTTAAAATTTCAAAGATAAACTTTAATGGTGAGAATACCACCAAAATTTACTATGCAATACAAAGTCATTAAGTAATGTATCAAAATAAACATTAAAGAATGTATCAAAATAAACATTAGTGAAATAAATTAATTTTTTGCTTCATATCTTTACTAGTATGGAAATATTAAAGAAACTAATTAATATCAAAAGGAATGTTAAATATTCAATTATTATTATCATTAAAGTTATGCATTTTGATATCTCATTATTTTATCCACTTCACAAAATTTGAGAGATAAAGTGCATAAACAATATCATCAATAAAAATAACATGCTTGGTGATCTTGACGACCATTTTCCTTTAGTGTTTTATTTCTATCTATTGTGAGGACCAAACCTGACCCTGACCATCGGTGGACCCTACAAGTGTTCTCGTGAAAGTGGTGAATTTAAAGGGACAAAAAAAAAAGTCGCTTAGTCTCGAGTTGATTTTGTTTGTGGAGAAAAGGAACAGAGTTCTCCACGCATAGTTCATGGGTAACTGAAATGTAGGATTTAAAATATTGTTTTGGGTATAGTGAAAGGGAGCGCGTCTCACTTGGAGGTCGCAATATGTGGGGATTAGGAAATATTTTGGGGAAAATCCTTGACTAAAATTTAGTGTTAAAAATTATGGTTTTGCATAGCAATCCACTTGGATGCAAGGAAAGGTAGTTGGTTCAAGAGAAAGAATCTTGGTTAAAGTGAAAGCTCATCAGGCCAACCAAGAGGCCTGCCATCATCCTTCCTCATGTTATATAGAAGTAACTTTTGGGTGACCTCCCATGAGCCTTATTCATGTAATATAGAAATAACTTTTTTCTAGGATTTTGAAAAGATTTGGTGGGAATTTTTGGAAATGAAGTTTCAAGATTTTCCCATGAAGCCAACCAAGGGGCTTGCCATCATCCTTCCTCGTGTTATATAGAAATCACTTTTGGGTGACCTCCCATGAGCCTTACTCATGTTATATAGAAATAACTTTTTTCTAGGATTTTGAAAAAATTTGTTTTTGGAAATCAAGTTTCAAGATTTTGAGTTCTCGAGGGTTGACAATGTTGAGTCCATTTTCACCATAAAATATAAAATTCAAACAATCCAAACACTCCAAAATTCAAACACTCCTATATATTTTTTTAAATGATCACACAAATTTTAATAGTCCTGATACTTCTTACACAATACCATTAATACATTATTAATTTACCTTATCAATTATATTTTTAAATGGTATTTATTTTATTTCATTTTAAAAATATAT
>APFE031212397.1:0-20168 GCA_000404065.3 Pinus taeda | reverse complement strand
ATTCACAAAGTTACACGTTTGGTACCAATATGTCTTATTTTAAAAATAATATTAATCGTAATAAAAAAATTGTTGATCATGAACAGAATAATAATCTAAACAATCCATAAATTTTATAATCTTATATGTGATGATTATGGTTTCTCTAATGGTCATTTAAGGAATATGGGAAGTAATTCACAAAGTTACAAGTTTGGTACCTAATATGTCTTATTTTAAAAATAATATTAATGGTAATAAAAAAATTGTTAATCATGAACAGAATATTGCAGTATGTGTTATTAAGTAATATTCAAGTGTATTTAAAAATATAATAATAATAAAGAAAGCACCTTAATCTTCATGTTAAGTAAAATATTTCAATGTCAACTATGTATAGATGTCTACATTTTGGCTCTTCTGAAGTATTTTTTTGACTTAATTTTGTTTTGAATCCAATAATTCCAATTTCAAATTTTGTACAAGACAATTTTGTTTTCAATTGAGCAATTCCAAGTTCAAGTTGTGTACTCTACACAATCTACGTGCCCAAAGGGATTTTCAAGGCCTTGAATTTGCACCCTCAAGAGATTTGATCCCTCTCGATGCTTGCTAGATCCATGGTTAAGATGGATTTATACTAGTATAATTTTAAAAATAAAATAAAAAAACTTTTTGATATTGAAATATATTTCTTCTTAGATATTTTATTTATGGCTAACTTACAAAATATTTACGCTTATAGTATAATAAAATAAGTAATTGTAATTACTTTTATACATATACACAAATGCAATTGATATTAAAATATATACACAAAAATTACACATATCCTTTGTAGTATATAAATATATTTCCTTTTAAATATTTTATTAATTACTAATAATATATATATATATTTTTAGGAAATATGCATCTCTTACAATAAGATATAAAATGCATATATTTGTAATAGATTTTATTATTAACTTATTTCTTTCCATACTAAAATTTATATAAGTTTTATTTTAAGTGATATTGGAAATAAACTTTTATTGTTAATATCTTTTTGAAATTACATTACTAACTCTATGTTTAATTGCTTGAAAGAGCTTTACACATATCCCTTCCATACTATTAAAAATATATTTCATTCTAAATATTTATATATAAATAATATATAAAATATTACGTTTATTAGTAGTAATAAATTTACTATTGAACGTTAGTTTATTTAACATATACACCATTCTAATAATGTTTTTTAATTAAAGCTAACCAATACGTGTAATTCTTTTTGTTTACCATAATAGATATTATTTTTTATTTTAAAAATGACTACACATGTGAATTGTTGGTAGAATACTAAAGAAATTACACATCTTTCTCACATAAGGTTGTAGAATGTACCTTTAAATGCTTGGATCACCACCAAAAAACCGAGATTACCACCAACCTTGAACATATACTTAACGATGATTTACAACATATATGATTACTTAAAATTTTCAAACTTTTCTCTCTACTTTCCTTTCTTTACATTATTTTTTCATAAAATTATTACATATATAAAATTTATAATAATCAAATTTAATTGTATTGAATACTAATTATTTCAATAATGTCCTCCCTTTTTTCCGGTCAAAAAACATGCATTATATTATCATAGCAGAAGTGTCGACAAAATACATCACCACTGCAACAAAATACATTGTCATGGGCTTAAGAGCTAGCACAAGCCTTGCTCTAAATAGTAAGGAGCTTGAAGAGAATCCAAGAGAATAGGTGACTTTGGTTATTGTTGGCACAAAAAGAGCAAAAATACATATCTTCGAAATACACATTAAGGAGGGGGGTTGGGGGGAAACGCAGGAGGTGCAACAAAGAAAGAAACACTTTCATGCGTATGATAATATATGTGTTCCACCCATCCCCAGGGCATAGATATGGTCATTTGTGCGTCGAAGCTGACGCTGGAGACCTTCTACAATGTCCATGGTCTCATTTGGCATACGCTAGTGGTCATTGATATAAGAGACCAATTCATTCTTGTCATTGTATCTCTGCTCCCTCAGTGAATCAATGTTGAGATAAATGTTGTTCAGCTGGGTCGCAATGGACTCCAAGGTGAACTGAGCTTTTACGTGGCTCGGGGAGTAACCTGGGGCCATGGCTATGTCTGCATCGGAGTGGAGGCTCTTAGTCGACTTAGAGTCCAAGTTTGGCTCTCCATGTTGCTGGCATTTGTCCATTCGTGGGCCAACACCCCCTGTGAGCATGCCCTCATTGTCGAGGCATGCAGTCAACACCACCACCATTGGTCGCACCGCCACGGGGAGCGTTATGCCTGCCGTGAGAAACACACCACACAATTTTGAATTGAGTATACAAAAATGAAATTCCACTTGCAGTACCAGACCCGAAGAGGCCTAAGTCCCAAACACCAGCACCATAACCATAGCCTTTAAAGAAGTAGGAAGGCAAGCCCCTAGTCCTGGGGTTCGTTGAGCACTAACCGCTCCAGAGATGGCACATAAAGATGCTCTCCCCATCCAACTGATGCTCTAGTGAATCTTCCTCAAACTAGAGATAGAGCCAGATTGAGGAAAGCTTTTTGTTTGCTCCCAACCCATGTGTTCCAGTCTCGAAATGAAATAATCCTTCACGTTGGACAGAGAACACTTCCCTTGGATCCCATGGCCAAGTTTTAAGCAGGTGACAATTCTCCTTCCAGCTACATTTGACCTTCTTATCCTATTATGCTGCCCCAAGCCACACCTTAATCCAGGACGCTAACAAACCACAAGTCTTCCTCTCCCAACACTCTCTCCTCATTGCCCAATGCCTATTAATGACCACCTTCATATCCCTATGCAACATTAAGTATTTCTCGCAGAGAATAGGGTGCGGGTCCCAATAACCCTTCAACTAAACCCATTACAATCACCCCCAAGAACAACAACCACAACCACAACCACAACCACAACCACCCCTCAAATTTTATTTTAATTTACAATTTTCCTTTTAAAAAAATCAATCAAAACCACCTTGCCATCGAAACATTAACAAAACTATTACATATTCATAAACCAATCCACAAACCCCAACGACAAAAGCTTCATCGATAAACCAATCAACAAACCCCAATGACAAAAGCTTCATCGATAATTATACGTAACTTTTCCAATAATAATTCTAAAATATGAGTAAATGTGGCCACACCCTTTCCCGATGTTTTTTATTTTCACTCCCATATAAATGCCTCGCTTTCTTTAAAAACGAAACACCATTTAAAATAAAAATCGTAATCTAAAATTTGGTAGTCTTAAATTGCTAGCTGGCCATTTAAAAATAAATAAAGAAAGAAATTATTACCACATAGCCATACAGTATGGCATGCAGCAATGGAAAAAAAATATCCAGCTTAAAAAAGTTACATATGGCTATGTAATATGGAAAAATTGTCCCCTACGTTTCAAGGGAAAAGACACCACCATAAAATTAAAACAGGAATACATTATTTTGCATATTGAAAAAAAATATAATTTTAATAATTTTAATTAAATTTTATATCTTTAACAACACAATATTATTTTTCAAGATGTGTTCACACAAATTATTATGTGGAGAGGATTTATAGTTACGCTATTATTTAGAAATGATTATATTTATAAAAAAACAAAACTTTATTTTATTATAAAATTTGAAAATATTTATATTATTAAACTATAAAGTATTATTAAATTAAAATTAATTTAATTGTATAATTTAGTGGATACTGAAAATAAGTAAAACAGACCATTGTGACAATAGGTTGTAAATGATTCAAATTTTAGGTTGGAAGTAAATCATGTAGCTCATGAACTCTCTAATAACACAAATAATCACGAACCTTTATTTATAAAATTCAAGTGACTTAATAAATTTAGTCAGAATCTTTCATTGAAGTGTGACTAGGAAGAGTGTTATTTTTTATTAGATATTGAATATAGAGGTAATATTTTCTAATAGAAAAAACTCTAAAATGTGACACCATCTTTCCAATATAAACACATCTACCTACTTAAATATAAATTAATATACATTTCATTTCAATCAATTAACCACTTCTTTATAACCTCTTGTCAACCCCTCTTGAAAAAGGAGTAGCAACAAAAGACTTTATGGAAATCAAATTTCATCTATGTAACTAATTCTCAATATCTCAACCACACACCAATCTAGGAAACAACTAGATCTAAACAACTCCTAGAGAATAGGAACAAACTCCTTTACATAGAAAGAATCACACCTAAGAGGAGTAGGAATTATATTTTCCAAGTCGTCCCCGTTATGGCTACTTGTCTCGATCTCAATCAACAAAGTCTAATTGTGGTCCTAGTGTTTAAAAACACGATTAAAATATATGTCGACGTCCATATAAAGGAACAACCATCTACCAAAATGTATGGGTACCCAATCACTGCAACCACTAGTCTACTAGGATTCCGTTCGTATATATGGTTATGTCAACCATTATAATTGCGTACATGTACTTGTACTTGTAAAACCCCCACCCATCCTCATCATCATGGGTTTTATTGGATTACCCATAACCATGCTCTGGGTTTTATCGACTTACCCTAAACGATGCCCAAGGTTTTGACGGCTGACCATAAACCATGCTATAGGAATCCATGTCCACTTCACTCTCACAAGTGGTTTCTAGCTTACCACAAACATACACTACAAAGTGGTTTCTGATTTACTACAAACCTACACTTCCAAAGTGGTTTTAAGATTACCATGAAATTTATGGGGGTAGACATGCCTTATAAGGCTTTAGGAACATAATATTACAAACCTTTCAAGGATGAATACAAAACACCAGATACTTGCTTACAATTAAGATGTGTGACTCATACTACAACATGCTTGTGAGTCTATTCTACAAACTCACACAAACTTTCACTTAGTTGTCCATCATTCTTTAATCTTTTATGCAACTCCAATCACTATCCTATGATGCCATATTCATTATCATGTTTTCATCATATTTGGTAGTGAATAATTCCTGCAAATAAATTTTTCTATTGTTGAAATAGTCAGTTCCAACATAGATTCACATTAATGACAATAGTTGGCAAGACTAAATCTCACTAGATTCTTTAAATCATATTTATAATAATAACATGACAATTTAAAAAAAATTCAATCAATGTATTGGGAGTAATTGATCATACTCTTATATAACAAGTTATGACAACTTCATAGCTCCAATTCCTTCCCAAATATGAAAAAAATAACAACTTATGAGTGCTTGTGGTGATCCTTGTGCAACATCCAATGATGTATCTGAAATTTCTACAGTGAGGGCGGGCCTATTAATGATTTTGATCATTTTGAATTGGTTGGCCCATTAGGACCAACAACTTCTCATACTATGGATTTCATTCATCATCAAGAAACATATACACTTGTTGGGACGATCAAGAAAATTCCACTCCCTGATGATAAGGATATTAAAGATCAAGCGGAGTTGGAAATAACTTGGATAAATTCAGCAATCAGCTCCACTACGATTAAATTAAATCGAGAAATGGGCATACAAAGCAGCAAGAATATTAGCGGATCTACAATGAGACGCATCTGATCCTCAAGAGAAGTAACCGATCGACTCAAACCACAAATTTCAATGCTCCAACTCAAGAATGGGCAAACAAAACTAATTTTAATTCCCTACGTGCCCATAACAATTTCAGATGGGAATTGGGAAATTTGAAAAGACATGTTGCTAGTTATAATCACTCGAAATTAAATGATAAAAGGTGTTGAACCATCCTCCTGGTAAGTACACATAGACAGCCACGTCCACAAAAAGCGGTCATTAATTGCTTCCCAAGTGTGCCAATGTAAAATAACCACCCATTTCTCTATCACATGAAGGCATTGCATCAAATTTGTGTGCCAACTACCTCTCTGGTGCTAGAGTACAACTCTCTCCTCTTCCTGTTGGTCTGCGGCTATTAGGTAGTCTCCTCCAAACAGGATCTCCTCCAACAAATTTTATTAAATCAAAGCCCCATTCCACAAATTTCAACGGAGTTGCAAGTTTCAGCCACATAGGTTAGTCGTGCAGATTCTCTACAATTCTTGGCAGATTCCTCCGGTGAAATGAATTTTCTCGATTATGTCACCCCCAGCGAAATTTAGATTCAATTATCTGCCATCGTCTAGTACCTTAAGTGGACAGACAAGCAAACACACGGGGAAAAAGATCTATTCTACAAACATAAGCACACAATCACAAATACTCTCTATTTCCCTCAACACTTCCATAAGGGAGGCCAGGCCTATACCGCCTCTGATAGCAAGTTAAATTTTCATAATGCACCTTCAAATTCAATTCACATTAATACAATATAAATATAAGGAGTTATGTCTCGATATAGCTAATTTATCTTGGATATACAACCTCTTGGTTGAGCCACACACCAATCTAGAAAGCTAACTAGTTGGAGAGAATCTCTTAAGCAACTAGACCTTAACAAACTCTTAAACACTAGAAATGGACTCTGTACATAGAAATTATCACAACTAAGACGAGTAGGAATTATATTTTCCAAATAAAATGGGGGTATTAGTTTCAAGACCTATCTTTCTTCCACCTAAAGGGGTTTTATATATAATTAACTTCCCCAAAAAGGAAAACCTAGTTCAATCTATTATACTCTATCTTAGAAGTAAGGATTGGATCCCCAATTGGCACTTGTGGTTGCTAATAATTTATCTCATTCTAATCATTGTCATTACGCAACATTGATTCCTAATTCAGAAAGTTCTAGCTTTTTTGGTTTTGATTTGACCCATCTTTTCCAAGGGAAATGAACTTGAGCATGAGACGAGTAGCTTGTAGATCTCTTGGAAACTGACCTATCTATCACCTACATGATGTGTTCCCATAATTCAAGACCTAAGTTTATTTAAAATGTTTCCATTTAAGAACCATTTTATCAAAATAACTAATATTATTCTCTATCTCAACATATATATGGGAATATGTGCAAAAACATGCTTTATCTCCCTATAAGATTATATTTTATGTAAGTCCCCAACATATTTATAACATCCTAAAAAATTGATAAATACTAAAAATGTAATGGAGGATTGGTGATACAAAGTGGAACTAAAGCTATAGTAATTGATATAGACATAGGATCATATCCTACGAGTTAAGGGAGTTATTAAAATTTCCATGCTTCCCCAAAATACAGGACCCTACTCAAGCAATTTATCACAATTAACATTATCATGGAAATGAACGATATAAAATACCTTTGGAGAAAAGAGAAATATCAAATTTGTTTTGTCCAAAGATGAGTGGATCTAGAGATAGAAGTTGGTGTTGGATTCAAATATCCATTGAGACTAAAATAACTACATATTTTTCAAATATTAAATTTAGATACATCACCTCCAATATTGTGATCTCCATCAATGACACCTCTTCAACATACTCTACTACATGAGCACTAGGAATGGGAGAAAACTTCAAAGGTTTGTAATGGTATATTTGTTTTTTATTAAACACACAAGTTTTGAAAAAAAGATTCGATCTTTACCTTTACTAGGTAGTAGAAAGTAAAAATATTTTGATCCAAGTTATTCTCATATAAGAGTAAACGTTGACAAGTTAGAGGATACCTTGCAATAGCTCTAATTTTTGCTATAGAACAATTTTAAGATCTATGGAATGACCCACAATAATGAAATTTTCCCCCAAAAAATACCTAAATATAATTTGAAATGTTTCCTTAAAATCAAAGTCTACATCAAAGAATCCGTACATAATGCCTTCTTCAAGAAATTCATATGAAATTATTTCACCAAACACTTAGTGGATAAAGTACACTTTGTCAAAATGTTAGTTGACATCCTTGGGGGAAGAACCCCTGATCTCTAGCTTGGAAAGAACAACCTTCATTTTTTGCTTTGAATAGTCTAAACATAACGTTGTTACGATTTGTAGCCTAAGACATGAAATTAAAAGAGCTAAGAATAGTTTGTAAACCACCATTTATTCACAAAATTGTCATATACCCATCTTTAATATGATTTAATGAATGGAATTTAAACTTTATACTTCTCCCACCCCCCACCCCCCCAAAAAAATACCCTTTGGTCATTTTTTTGAAACTTAATTTAGCTTATATCTATTTATAACATATATATAATATTAAAGTTATTCCATACTATATCATAGTTCCAAACAAGTTTGAGCTATAGAGATAAAAACATAATGGACTCATTCTATGTTTTACCTTCACTCTTCTAGTGACTAAATGTAGTATTGTTAATCTAAAAAGCAATATATCTATTAAGTTTTGGATTTGGATTTCCTAAAATTTGTAACATCCTTAATATTATAAAGAAATTTATACCAATATTCACCAATATAAATTAGAAAGACAAAATTATAATCCTCATTTTTAGAGGTTGAATTAACATGAATATTGGGGGAGTATCCCCTCCCAAATTGGACTTCGTAACTTACTCTATTTGCTCTACCTCTTTCATTGTCTTCTGCAATCCCCTTTCCATTGTAGTTCTTCCATACTATGTTGGATCCTTAATTCTTTCTTCATGCCCCCATATAGCAGTAACTAAAATTTCATATTTCTTGTCAAGTTGATCTAGTTTGTTAAGCATAGCAGTGTACTAGTTTCCTTTTGCATCCATAGTAAGAGCAATGAAAGTCTTCATGTGCAAATAGAATTTGGTTTTCTTTAGATATTTAGTGCCCTTGATTCTTGAAAATCATGTAATAGAAACACATATAATCATTTCCTTATCTTTTTTTTTCATTTTTTTTCAACTTCATTCTTGACCATTTTAGAAAACTTATGGTTACAAGCATCCACAACTAACATTGTAGAAGACATATTAGATCCATTTTAAAAGAACCCCATTTGAAGGTTTAAGGTGACCTACATTTGTTTGGCCTCCCCCTAAAAAGTCCCAAATTGGTTTCCCCTTAACCATACACTTTGTTTCTCACAATCCTAGATCACCTTTCTTTGGAATTTGTATACCAAAGCCTAACATAAAATTCCAAAGAAATAGAGCAAGATTGTCCATGAATCTTCCTTAGATAGTGCCAAGGACATAGATAGAAACCTTGGTGCAAAATCTATGTATATTTTCTATGTTAGAAAAACCCTCCTCCACCATTTAATGTCCATGCTTTGATCGAAGCCCATCATCAATGCCTTTGTAAAAATACCCTTGCATACAACTAATCTCCATATTAAACCCCATCATTTGATTGAATAGTAATTATCGAGGATTAAGCAAGAAAGAGGAATCATAATAACTCAAGACATCATCTTACTCTCAACTTGTCTCCTACCTTTATGTGTCATACCTTTCTGTGTCAGAAACAAATATAACATCTACATATACTTTAAACTCATATATCAACACAATATTTTACTTCTTTAACACCTAATGGAAAAAGCATTAAAACTTTTGATAAACTATATATAAAACATCCTTCAAAATAATGAAAAAATTATAACCTATCGAGATAAAAATTTCATGATTATAATATATTTTGAATTCTAAACTAAAATATAAACTCCATATTATAAATTATTCCCACATCCAATGTCCACATCCAATGTCCAAGATGCTCGTTTTTTCCTTCCATCCCAACACAATTTCGAAGATGTAAACTTTTCTCTAATATTATAAGTCGGGAACAAGCAAGTCTCAATTAAAAAAAAAAAAAACGGAGTAGAAAGCACTTACGTTCAGCCCCACAATCCTTATTCATCAGATTTAACGGTTAATGTTGAATGCATGTCACATGAAGAAAATGTTTTTTTTTGTATTTAAGCATTTAAGGCATTGTGAAAGACATTGACAAGGAATCTACAAGGATTTTTGAGTTACCGCTCAAAAATGTTCCTCTAAGTGGTTAAAATGGATCAAGCCATCCCCACTTATATAAATCACGGATGCTCTGAGTTTAGCTTTTTACATATATTGATATTACTTTTTATATATATTCATATTCCATTTCTCAAAACCTTTTAATGGCAGTCAAACTAACACAATATTGCAGACTGGTTCAGTGGATGTCCTTTTAAACATAGCACGTCGATTGACTACATCAGATGCTCAATGGTAGAGATAAAAGAAGCATGCTATTACTTATATGATTATGTTGGTGTCTCTGTTCACTATTCCCTGCATTGAAAAGAGGCAACTGATCCATCCACCACTTAATGGGAATCTACGAATATATATTTTGACAGTGGCTCAAGTAACAGAATACATAATTGACTAAGTACAGATAGTCGAATGATTACGTCGAGTATGTTGGGTGTCTTTATTTACTATTTCTTGCACTGTATATAAAAGCAAACAGTAAAACATAATTTGTTGGTCTAAGACGTTGACGTGCCCTTCACCAAAATCTAAATGCAGAACAAAAACTACGTTTCAACCATAGTTACCAAATTCGAATTCGAATTCGATTCGGATTCGAATTCGATACGGTAAAAATTCGAATGAAAAATTTTCAATTCGAAAAAAATTCGATAGTGTAACATTTTTTAAATAATATATTTTTAAGATATTTTTAGCTATCTTCTTTCTAATTTATTTTGAATTTTATAAAATAAAATATCGTATATATGTTAATGAGATTAATAGTAATATGAATTGTTTCTCTCGATAAGCTCCATCATAAATACCATAATAAAAATCAGTTTAAGGATATTTATCTATTAAATAATTAATAATTATTATTAAAATATTTTAATTTTAATTTTGATTTACATCTGATTTTAATTTTTAAATTTCATAAATCATGTAAAAAAATTCAAAACGTAATAATCCACACATAAAAATTACTTACAATGGCTATGAAATTTAACCATCTCCATAATACAGAAGTGAAAATATCATTTAACAATATTCTAAACCTTTGAATGCTATAATCAACCTACCTTACCTCAAAACAATCTACATCATCATATTCATATATATACCACGCAATAAAGGTAATAACAGAGCGGCCCTCCGCAACCCCTCCCCAACCCCCCAAAAACATGGAGTGTGCGAATTTGCTTGGGGTGCACTCCCAACCCCAAAAACCTGGGGTAGACTCCTTATTAGCCTTTAACACTTTGGAATAGTAAGAAAAGTAAAACTTCCCAACCATCATTATAGGGAGAAATAGCGGCATGGCTTGTTTTAGTTCTCTCGTATTTCCTGCTACGAAATCCCCATCAAGGTGGGGTGAGAAAATCTAACATTCTATGGAAGCCAAATATGAGAAAAAACATGGACTCCCTGATTCAACAATCCAAGGTTCCATGGAAATCGCATCATTATCATTGAACTACGTGGATATAGTAACTTGATAGATATACCGACCGTAGAAACATCATCTGAATTTTTCAGCCAGATTTTTTGTTTGAGTTGTGGGACATTCATGTAACGATGGAAAAGCTGATAACAGATGCTAGCAACAATGAGATAAGGCGACTTGCGCGCCGTCTACAGCCCAGCTGGTCTGATACATCCGTGGTGTCGTTTGTATCAAGCGACAGTGAAAGTATAACCTTGCGCTGAGAGTTCGATAACGTTCTTACAGCGGCCAGGATTGATTCCGATGCTGTCCTGACTTTTGATTCTAATCGCCCCACGGAAAATTCATCTGTTCGGACTCCTGCATACACTACGAACCGGATCGAATTTTATCGAATTATTCGGTATTCGAATCGTACAGGCGAATTTTCGTATTTTAAACCGTGATTCGGCCGTATTTGGTAACTATGGTTTCAACCACTGAACTTTATTGGTTGACCACATTGATGTGGTCTTCAGCAAAATCTAAACCATAATAGTAGGGGACTGAAAAAGTATGTTACTAAACTTAAGTTACATAATTTAAACACCTCCTGTACGTCCACATAAATCTCACTGAAACGACCGCTCATCCCAAGTTCCAACCATTGATATTCTGTATACACGTAAATTTCAAACCAACGAGTTCCGAATAATTATTTTACTAACCTTTAAATTGCATAATTACGCCGTAAGGCGTTTCTCTCTGAAATCAACTCTCCTCCTTGCCTACGTGTCATTTTGTGCACCATACGATTAGATGTTAGACGATTACACAAATTTCAAGCGTTAGATCAATGGCAGGGGAACAGACACAGGCGGAATGGCAAGGAGAACAGACACAGGCGGAATGGAAACGGGACTAGGAATGCATGTTGTCAAAACAGCAGTACGTCCTCCCTTCAGTGCAGCGCAGGAATTGAAACGCCAGGCTATCTCCACAGTTGGTCTCGGGTTGCGTCTGTGCCCCACTGGGAAGACCTGTGCAGGCCCAAATGGAATGATGCTTACGGCAAGTATGAACAACATATCATTTACATTGCCCACGATCGCTCTGCGTCAAGCTAATTATTTCGGCATTAATGGCTTCTTTACAACCGATTTTCCTTCAAATCCTGCGGTTATAGCGGTTACATTTAACTATACAGGAGATAATATACCCCTAAGTCTTTGGACTCCTGTATGTGCAACAAAAGTGAAAGTACTGGAATACAATTCTACAGTGCAACTGGTATATCAGACAACAAACATCTTCGTGGCAGAGAACCATCCTATGCATCTTCATGGTTACGGTTTCTATGTGCCTATTGAAGCAGGAAGTGGCCTGTATGAAATTGGACTCTGAAGCCTATGTTTCTATTTTGCAGGCCTGTATGGACACCAAATCTATTTCCCAGGGCAATCAACTCCATGCCCACATGGTTGTAAACGGGGTCGAGCAAGAAACTAGCTTGAAAACGAAACTTCTGAGCTTCTATGTTCCCTGTGGGAGAATGGATGATGCGCGCCTACTATTTAACAGAATGTGCCACCGAAATATCTTTTTATGGAATGAAATGATCAGAGGATATGCCTGGAACGAGTCCTTTGAGGATGCACTGGCGCTCTACTACCAGATGGAACAGGTAGGCGTTCACCCAAATAATTTTACTTATCCCTTTGTGCTCAAGGCGTGTGTTGGGCTGTCAGCTCTGCAAGAGGGAAGAGATATCCATTATCATGTAGTTAAAAGTGGGCTTGAAATGGATGTTTATGTGGCAAGTGCCCTAATAGATATGTATGCAAAATGTGGAGATTTAGAGAATGCAAGGAAAATGTTTGAAAAAATACCTAAAGGAGATGTTGTCTCTTGAAATGCACTGATTGCAGGGTATGCCCAGAATGGATATGCCGGCGAGGCTTTGGCACTTTACAATCAAATGCAGTTGGCAGATGTGAAGCTCACTTCAATCACCGTTGGTGAGTGTAGTTCTGGCATGTGCGCAGCTAGCAACTTTGCAGCAAGGTAAGCTTATCCATCAGACTGTAATTAGGTATGGGTTTGAGTCCCATGTTTCTGTGGGGACTGCACTTATGGATATGTATGCCAAATGTGGTAGTGTAGAAATTGCCCATCGAATGTTTGATAGGATGCCTCAAAGAAATGCCATCTCGTGGACTGCTATGATTGCAGGATATTCCCAGAATGGGTACAACAATGACGCTCTGGTTGTCTTTCACCAGATGCAGCTAGCAAACATGACACCTGACTCGGGATCGATTGTAAGCGTGCTTCGGGCATGTTCCCTTTTAGGAGCTCTGTGGAAAGGGAAGTGTATTCATGCTTATGTGATTCGGAGTGGAATTGTTGAGGATGTGAATGTAGGGAATTCCCTTCTAGCTATGTATGCCAAGTGTGGAAGTATAGACGTTGCTCTTCAATTTTTTGACAACATGCCTAAAGGAGACGTGGTTTCATGGAATGCAATCATTGCTGGCTATTCCCAGAATGGACGAGCGTACGAGGCATTGAGACTCTTTCAGCAAATGCAAAAGGATAAAATGAAACCTGACTTGAAAACAATGGTGAGCGTGCTCCCTTCATGTGCACATTTAGCAGCCCTACAACAAGGCAAATTGATCCATGGACACATACTTAGAAATGGACTTGATATGGATGTTTCTACAGGGAATGCTCTGATAGACATGTATGCCAAATGTGGTAGGCTAGAGATTGCACGTAGGTTGTTTGAGAAAATGCCTAAAAGAGATGTTGTCTCCTGGAATGTGATGATTTTAGGGTATGGATTACACGGGCAGAGCAAGGATGCTATTGCACTTTTTTCTCAACTAGAACAGACTGGTATGAAGCCAGATGACATCACCTTCATCTGTATTTTGTCAGCGTGCAGTCATGCAGGGCTAGTGGATGAGGGTCATAAATACTTCGACGGTTTAAATAGAAATCACTGCATTGGGCCAAGGATGGAGCACTATATATGTATGGTTGACCTTCTTGGGCGAGCTGGTTATCTTGATGAGGCGCAAGAGCTAATAAACAATATGCCTTTTGAGCCTGATGCCAGTGTATGGGGGGCTTTGCTTGGTGGCTGTAGGATTCACTGCAACATTGAGCTTGCAGAATATGTAGCAAAACACCATCTTAAGCTGGAGTCTAATAATACAGGATGCTATGTGCTTCTCTCAAATATCTATGCTGCAGTCGGAAGGTGGCATGATGCTGCAAAAGTGAGAACAATGATAAAAATCAAGGGCTTGAAAAAGAATCCAGGACGGAGCTGGATTGAAATCAAGAATAGTGTTCATACATTTGTGGGAGGAGACAAATCACACCCACAATTAGAGAAAATATATGCAGTGCTGCATAGCTTGATTAGAGATATGAAGAAAGAAGGCTATGTGCACGACAAGAGTTTTGTACTGCAAGATGTCGAGGAAGAGGAGAAAGAAAACATCATTTCGACACATAGTGAAAAACTGGCTATTGCATTTGGGCTTCTTGAGACAAGCCCTGGAAGGCCTATCCAGATCACAAAGAACCTCCGTGTCTGTGGTGACTGCCACAATGCCACTAAGTTCATCTCCAAGATTGCCAAACGAGAAATTGTTTTGAGAGATATAAATCGATTCCATCATTTCAAGGATGGAGTTTGTTCTTGTGGGGATTACTGGTGATGCCAATGTAAACAACAATTATAAACTCTTCCTACTTCGAATGTTTTATTTAGTGGATCATTCAAAATGCAGAGCAATGATATGGTCATGGCAATGGTAAGTAAAGCAAACAATAGTGCACCTTTGTTATGGAAGGAATCAAATGAGAGGTCAACTTTATATTATAGCCATTCTATAGAGGACATCTGGAGAATATATGTAGATGAGAATACTTTCTTCCATGATATTGTGCGGTGTGCTTGAATGATCCATGATCTTACAGTATTAGTTGCTCTAGAAGGTTGAAAATTCAAAATCCTGCTCGGATACAGAACACATCGTATCCTTGAAAACAAATTATATTCGCCGGATTTGTAATGGCTAGTTATTTGGAATGCTGCAGAGAATATAATTTTGTAGAGAGAGTTGAGATAGTGGAAATGGAGATGAAGGGATGATAAATTTCCTGTAAGCATAATTATATGCGCACTGTGGCACTCGTACTTGAAAGTACAAGTTGTCTATACAATCTTCATAATTCAGGTTGTCTTCCTTATTTTTAGGGTGTCGATCTTTTCATAGAAATTTATCAAATTCCTTCTGTTTCATACTGAATTTGGGTTTTTCCATTCTCATCACAGTTTCTAATAGCATCCCAATCCTTGTACTTGCTGTCAAATGATCACCGATGTTAATCCAAATGTAGATATTAAGATAACAAGAAGCAAGCTCGTGAACCCAGTATGAATGGAGGGCTGAGTAAAAATACAACTAGCGTTTCTCTTACAGAAATATCTTACTAGATTTGAACTTCTCTTCTCCCATGAAGAAAAAGCCAAACGACCAAAATAGTAAAATACAGCCAAGTCAGTAATTGGTTCCTCTGTATAGATGAATTCTTCTGTGAAATTTGAGAATTATTGTTGAAATTATTATAATATCTGTTTTTCTGGTTGATGCTATTTGCTCTCATTTTATCTGTTTCTATGATATTTGTTTGGATTTTTTTATTAATTATTAAATTTTCTGTATTTGAAATCATTGTATTGATGTATATGAAACTTATAATTATGATTGGAAGCCACCTCAACATGAACGAATCAATTTAAGTGAGTCCATGTCCACACTCTTATACTGGATTCGAAGAAGACCATGTTTTTGGAACTTAACATGAATGGACTATTTGATGTAGAACATTTTTGAAATATACATTGACAATTTAATGTCGTGATGCGTTTTGCCTCTCTAATATGAACAAAATAGAGCACTTCTAAATTGATCAACAATTGTGAAAATACAGGATAAGTTTCTAAAATGCAAGAAGCAAATTCAGGATCCTTTCAAGCTCATGGTTTTCCTTTTATTGTACAATATTTTGGAACTCAAATTATGCAATGTATTAAGTCATCGCAATGAAGCCAAGGTGTATTATACATCTAGTGGACCTGCAGGAAACAACTCTAGGATATTTTCAGTGTCATAGGTTTCTTTTCAATGCTTCGATACTTTGGAATTCAATATTATGCAATGTATTGATCTATGTGAAAAAAATGTTCTTTTATTTCAAAAAATGTTTTATCATAATGAAAAAAAGAGATATATTATACAATTTGAGTGGATTTAAGAGTATGTATTTGCTCCATAAATGTTTATTCAATATAAATATCTTAATGAAAAATAAGATTTGGAAATGTATAAATATTTTAATGAAAAATAAGATTGGGAAACGTTATACTATTTGAAAGATATGTAAGTTCTTATCTTAATGTGGTATTATGTGGTATTTTGGTAAATTTGACTTGATTATAAATGATGATACTAAATATTTGTAAAGAGAAAATAATTTATGAAATTGTCTCAAATTGGGTTTATCGTGGGTGGTTCGGGCGAATAGTTATTATTTTTCCCAGTTGGTTCGGGGGAATGGTTATTATCTTTCCTAGCTAGTGTCAATTTCTGCAAGTGACATGTTGAACTCATAACAAATATATTGTTGAAATGGTTTTGAGCTTTGTTGTTGATTGACACCGTGCCTTAAAGATTATAAGGTTTACCTAGGGTACCATCTTTGAAATAAAGGGAAATACTCAAAAGTCTTCCCTGAGCTTTGTAACATATAAAAAAGTTACGAAATTATGTGCACCTTGGGATTAGCAAGAGCCAAATTTTGAGAGAAGATGGAACTCATATTGACTCCATGGTTAGAGAATAGTGCACCTTGTAATTCAATTGCTAAAAATTTGTTATTGAAAATATGTGTCAATCTATTCAATTTTGTAACTATATTAATGTTTTCAATGAACATGATATAGGGATTGAAACTTTGGCTTTTAATAACAATACTCATTGTACGTACATGTGAATAAAGACAATCAATACTTGAATTGTTTTGTTAATGGAAGATATGTAATCCCTACTTAATTACAACGTAAGGCATTTCCCTTTGAAATCAACTCTCCTCCTTGCCTACGTGTCATTTTGTGCACCATACGATTAGATGTTACACGATTACACAAATTTCAAGCGTTAGATCAATGGAAAGGGGAACAGACACAGGCGGAATGGAAACGGGACTAAGAATGCATGTTGTCAGAACAGCAGTACGTCCTCCCTTCAGTGCAGCGCAGGAACTGAAACGCCAGGCTATCTCCACAGTTGGTCTCGGGTTGCGTCCGTGCCCCACTGGGAAGACCTGTGCAGGCCCAAACGGAAAAATTCTTACGGCAAGTATGAACAACATATCATTTACATTGCCCATGATCGCTCTGCTTCAAGCTAATTATTTTCGGCATTAATGGCATCTTTACAACCGATTTTCCTTAAAATCCTGTGGTTACATTTAACTATACAGGAGATAATATACCCCTAAGTCTTTGGACTCCTGTACGTGCAACAAAAGTGAAAGTACTGGAATCCAATTCTACAGTGCAACTGGTATATCAGACAACAAACATCTTCGTGGCAGAGAATCATCCGATGCATCTTCATGGTTACGGTTCTCTGTGGAGGGAGAAGGACTGGGAAACTATAACCCAACAACTGATCTGCTCAACTTTAATCTTGTTGACCCCCCTCAAAGCAACACAGTAATCGCTCCAATGAGTGGGTGGGTTGCCATAAGATTCAGTGCTGATAATCCAGGTATATTTAAACTCATTAATGTTACCCCTGCACTGCATTGTCTCCCCATAACATTTCAGTGATAGCAAAGCAGAAATCGTGCCAGCTTGGATGGTAATTAAAGATGGAACCACCGGAAGCAATTTTGTGGTAAAAATATTCAAAATCTTGGAGTAAGCTGAAAGAACAACAAAGTCTTTGAGGAAAATGGAAGAGCAGCAAGCAGAAAATATCAACAGTTTCCCAGAATGGAACAAAATATTAGAATAATTTAACAAAATGCCTTCGCAGACCAACATTTCCTGCTAGCTGCGGTACCAGTACGAGTCTCAAGAATGATCTGTCATGCATGGGATGTTGTCCTCTGACACCAGAATCAATGTAAACAAGGTTTTTATTGTATGCAAAATGATACAGGAGTCTCACTGGTTCACGGGCAATCCTCACAACCAAAAACAAAATTTGTTTCCTGTTAAGATATTGATAGATTCTTCACTGATCTTAATTGAGCTCAGAATTTATGTTTTGATCACAATTTAGTTATAGAGATCATACCATGTATAGAATTCTGGTTTTGTAAAACACTTCCAGAGCTTGCATCACGTTTTGAATTGGATTACATTAATTGGATTACATTCTGTCAACAATTATGATTTGTAAACTTTATTGTTTGGTTGACCATCCACATGTCTAATAATCATTACCATGGAGGAAGATAAATGGTCCAGGATTCATGCCGGGACCTCTCAAGGGAATAATATCAACTCCAACACTTTTTATTACTGATAGTCACTAGACTCTGATAACCATTACCTTGGAAAAAGAGAAACAGTCTAGGATTCATGTTGGGACCTTACAAAGGAATAAGTCATTCAAGTGGAGGTTGGATTCACAATCACCGCATGCATTCGTAAACAATGCCTAAGTTAATTTGGGCTGCCAGGATGTGTAATACATTTTTATTTGGGAATTGAAATGGGTCAACATGGAATCAAGGTCTGAATCACTATTTCACATTTGCTAGAGAATGATAATATAGAAGTCAAACTGCCAACCACCACTGGAAGCTCATAAATAGCATCAAAGGTGTTTTGTCTGGAGGATTAATAGAAGTCAAACTGCCAACCAACACTGGAAGCTCATGTATTGCATCAAAGGTGGCTTATTTAACTGTTGAATGCCTTCTTAATGTTCCAAAGTTTACTACAGTTTCAATAGTTCCTAAACTATAGTTTTCCATAAATTAGAAAGGAAACATGTCTTACTGGCTCTTGGGCATATGTTGTGTAGTGGCATTATGGCAGCGTCTGTGTTGTTCAAGTTTCTGCTGTGTAAATAATTGACTTGCTTCCAGATTTTTTGTGCACTGACTATTGCGGCCTATAGATGCACCATAAAATAAGTTACAACAAATATAAAGAAGAAGAGTGTTTTGCCTTCACACAGCTACTGTGTAAACATCCATCCAAAAAACCATGCCAGGCCTGAGACATCCATACAAGTTGAAAAGAAATAGGGCTTTTTGATAACACAGTAAAGCTCAAGGAAAAAAAATACTACCATATATTTCTATATTTTCAGTCAATACATGGTAATATAAAATTCAGGCTTCAACAAATAATTTGGGCCTTGGATCTTCAGACAATACACTCTAAGCTTATTTATCCAACTTTGTTTTTTTCTTGAATCAGGTGGCAATAACACTAAGCTACATTGAGTTAACAACAGTAAAATTTTAAATTAAGTAACACACATTCCAAGTTAGCCCAAGGCCTTGTGCAGCAATTATCCCTGAATTACCCCTTTCTAACAAGAGGCAAACAACTAATCATGTTTATCAGGGATAGCAAATGTAGGAAATACATCAACTAAAACATGCAAGATAAATATACTGAATGTTAGATTTTTTTTTGTTAATCTTCACATATCCTCTGGACCTCCATCTCCTAGAAAGCAAGCTTTTGTCTTACTGTCTATGTAAGGACAGCTGAATAGTACTTTAGGAAGGTTAACTGACCCTTGCTTTATGAATAGCCCTT
>APFE031212394.1:0-13803 GCA_000404065.3 Pinus taeda | reverse complement strand
CGCATGAAACAAGAGAGACACAGATATATGTGGTTAACCCAGTTTGGGCTACTTCCACAGAGAAACAGGCAGTCCTTCTTTTTATATTATCCAGCAAACTAAAGAGATACAACCTACAGCAGATCAGTTGTAACACCCTCTTTACTCTCAATCTCTTCTCTCTTCCTCACTCAGAATACAGATCTACATAGATGCAATACAATTTCCTCATATATAGTGAGGGGTTGGCTTCTAGGGTACAAAACCCCAAACTAAACATAGCTTCTACCGTTAGATCATCCACCTAATGAACGACCCAGATTGACTAGAAATTACTAGACTTTTACAAGGCAATTTTACATCTATTTTAGCTTCGAGGGTGCTGCTCCCAAACCCCCGCTGGGGGACTGCTAGGCCCCGTACCCCCCAACCAGGGGGGATCGGCCCCCCGAACCCCCCCAGGGGAGACAAGTCCCCACCTCGTGGAGGGGTGTACAATCTTCCTGAGGTATACATCTGGCTGAGACCTTTGAATATAGAAGATAATCAGGCTCCACACCCAACAACCATCCTACATCCTCCCAAGCTCCGAAACTACCCTCTAATGCCACTTGTTCACTGCCACACTCACACACAATAAATTAGATGCATGTTAAATTCACATAAAAACACATAAAAATCCAAAAATATGTTTTTTTCTTATTCACTTCTAGAAATAGCATGGTTAGATGTTGTTTACTTCCTTGAGTAGGTAATGGCATTTATTTCATGGTTTTCATAGTGTTTTTGGAAAAAGTAGAATTAGCTTGTTAATCAGGGTTTATTAGGTTTTTCTTTACATTCCAGTCTTTCTCCCTTCTGCAGTTAGAATAGCATCTGTAGAGTAATCTTTCTTTCCTTTCATCACACATAGAGCTTCTTCTGAAATATATACAAGTTGTCTTCAGCTCCTAGTGATCTCGCGTTGGCTGACCAAGTCACAACTTGCAGTGAGAAGTAGTATTTGTGCATATAGCACCGACACTTCCAAGTTTGTTACGAACTACCGGGTTGATAAAAGTAAAGTTGGTAGCCCAGGAGTTGCAGCATTCTTGCTGCAATACTGGTGCTCATTACTAATCAAACCTGTCCAAAGTCTCCTTGAACATAATCATGAAAATGTTTCCTATCAGGTGTGGCATGGAATGAGGCCCTTGAATCCACCACCCAGGCATCAATAATATTTTCTAATTAAAGAATCAAAGCATCTTGCAACACATCACCTGTCACATTTGCTTATGATTGTTTTCTAGTTTCGTATCTCCTTCTTTTCCCTTCCAAGACTTGCAATCTTTCTTTAGGTGTCCTTTCTTCCTGAATTTGCAACACACTATCCCCAATCTGGACTTGGATCTACCTTTCCTTGACTTACTACGATATCCTGGGCTCTTTGCTCTTTCCATTTTTCTTCTTCTAGTCTCTGTAGTCAAAGCATTCCCTGATGAATCACCGAAGCTTTTATGTCACATTTCCTCACTAAGGATTACGCCGACAACATCATCAAAATTTAAAGTCCTAGATCTAGAGACAGAGTTACTAATGGCCATAACTAAACCATTCCAACTTTCTTGCAATGACCACAGAACTAACAGAGCCTTAACTTCATCATCAATAGTTACCCCTTGTTATACGGAATTTATACCTAAGGATACGTATATCTTCCATAAGTGGGTAGTTACACTTAGAACAATTGAAATAAAGATGTTTAACCTTTTCATACAATAAACAGATAAGATAAAAGAACCTACTTGTGATCCTTTTCTTCTTTTGATCTCCTTTGAGTTGCTCTCGTCGGTCCCACTCAAACTGAAATAGCTTAATTAGTACCTGCCAACATAACCAGAAGATGACAAAAATCAAAGCATATGATCTATTTATTGTAAACAAATGGAATCGACAACATTTGAGCATACATTCCTAACAGATATAGACAAAAGTATTGGAAAAGGAACAAACAACTTTATTGATTGATAAAAGGAGGAGTTACACCCTGTGTGGTTTGATCTCGTGTCACTCATCCAGCTTAGTCCAATCCCTCATCACACCAATAGCAACATCAATCCAGTAGCATAACATTACTTTAACAATGATTTCAAGTCTCTAAACCAACAATATTTCTCTATAATATCCAAGCTCCTTGGCTCTATGATGGGAGGCCAATTCATAGATGAATGCAAGTGGTTTTGTCATTAATGTGGCATTGAATGGTTTTCCATAATTGGATGATTAGTTTCAATGTTCAAATGGATGAGACGATAGAGGATTAGATGATTGAAGGCTATCCTAAGTCGAGCTCATCTTGAAAGGATAGGAGATGGGTTCCTTCTAAAATGCTCTAGAAAGGAGGAATATACTCAGGATCTAATGAACATTTCGAGGATTCTTGCCCAGTGTAGGCTTGAGTGGGCTTAGGTGCTCTACAACGCAATCTTGAATGGGGCTACTTACTCTACAGAGCACTTACCTCTAACCATGGGTGTGCTAGTGACCCAAGGAAGCACTTCAGCAGGGTTTGAAGTCAGGAAACTCTCATGGATGAAAGCACTCAATGAGGTGGCATGTCTAGGGCATGTAGCAACTAAATTAGGGTTTGATAGACCCTATTTACACTGATCTAATTGTCGGCAGTGATGTGCCCAAATAGACCTATAACAGTTGCCCACTAAATCATGAAGTCAAAAATGATAATGTTGAGTGATATTCTTTATGATGTGATGAGGAGGATCTGAAGAATATGATGACTTGCATCAATTACAATACATAATATCAAGATATCTTTGAATTTTCATGAATTGCTGAGGGAAGGCACACCTATGGTTAACATATAAATGTTTCATTACATGTACATAAATTAGATATTCGTCTACAGATATAGACCCATGATAAGATGACCATCTGTGTAAAGCCATCGTATAGATGATTTAGTACTCTCTTGAAATCACAGCACGAATGGATGAAACTAGATCTAGGGTTCTCTATCTCGTCCATCATTTCTCAAGTACGAATCTAACCATGTGAGAATGTGATCTGAAGTCAAACATGGGAAGACATCATCTGATTACCAGCCAATGATGTAAGTTGTTAACAAATGTGAGAGAAATCACCAATAATGATAATGATTCTCAAGGTACTACAGTACATTCTGCATGGTGTAAGTATATTTTTTGATGTCGAACACCATAAAAAGTCTTTCAGTCAAAGGCCTATGATGTCAACCTGTCTCCGGAAGCAAGAAACTTTCCATTGATGGTTGCAAGCCTCAAGGTACTGGAAGGGTGTTTCTAAGTCAACTTCCTGGATACTATGTTGATGTCAACAAGAAGTGACTCATCACAGGAGGGCCTTGATGTATTCCCCACACGAAATAACTGTAATGCTTTTGAAGACAGAATATGACTAATGACACAATGTTCACGAATGGCGCTCATGAAAATGAAGGTTTATGAGTATTGCAAAGGATGAAGTTTACTGAGTGACTTCTCTTGAACATGTCGATGACACTAAATGAATTGGCAGCATTGACCCAAAACCAAATTGATGGATGGTGTGATAGACCATAGGTATGATAACCATCAAGCAAATAACCCAACCCAAATAGTCATAGAGATGAAGTGAAAGTGTCATGTTCAAGAGTGACTTGCTACCATAAAGTGATTTATCCCTTCTCCCATTTTCCCTAGTCATTACTGACCAGTACCTCTTTATATTTTAACAAGCTTGAGGAGGACAACATATGCTTGATGTATAATTCTACCCTTCAGGTGAATCCATTGCTATGTGATGTTTTAACGATTCTAGCAAAGGTGAAACTTGGTCTTGTCATCATGGATAAGTTTGTCACTATTTGATGCTTTAATGAGTTTAATGACAATGGGAACTCTATCCTTTTCATGTTTAGAGAGTTTAAAAAGGGACAAAAAGAAAAGTCCTCAAGTTCTTTTTCGTAATTTGTCTCTCAAGTTCGAAAAAACGTAAAATAATACAAGAGAGAACCTATTGACCATGTTCAATCAATGTATTCCTTTTTCGTAAGTAATCTATGTCAGTCTGGAAAAGGGTTAAACTTATACTAAGTAGATGTCGTTTCCAATCCGTTTACAAGATGAAAATAACAATTGCCTAGAAATCTATTCATATTTTGAGAGTCTGAAAAGAGCTGAAATAGGACTCTAGGGGGGTTCCTTTTTCGATATTCAAAAAAGCTCGAAAAAGAGATAAAAGTATGCTCTATGGTCAAAAGTACATTTTACGATCATGCATGTCAAATTCACTATGTTAGCTGTAAACTTGCTCAAAGAACCACCAATCGGACATAGCAAACATGTTTCATTAGTAAAAATAGGTAAAACTATATTTGATTCATTTAATGAACATGAAATAACAATAAAACAAGAATTTACCAAGTCATTTTAGCATTTGACATTTACCATTTAGTTTTGTGCTCTGAACCAGTTTTTTACCTCAAACTTCAGTAGCTGATTACAGGAGATTATGTGGATCATTCTTCGTGTCGTCATGACCAGGTAGGATATCTACCACTTCTCTTTCATTTAAGGTCATTCTTTTTCAATTTCAGGCAAAATTTTTAGGGTTTTGGGGTCCTTAGGGTAAATATATCACACCCTAGGATCAACACACCCTTATGCATCGAAACTGCACTACAGAGCAATCAAACAAAAGGGAAACTACTCTGCATCACACTGTTTAAAGATCAGGGGTGCATTGGGCGCAATTTAGAATTTTGATTCATCATTTCTGCCCAAAATATCTTGAGTTTTTTGCATGAAATGGATCCTAACTAAGCCTATGGTGGATTTGAGACTTTCATCGAATCAAAATGGATATCACATGGCATGAAAGAGAACATGATATTATTGCCCTAAATGATCCTGGTACTGTTGAGGCCCTCAGAGATTATGGGTTACTCAAATCTTTCAGCTTATTTGGGATGAGGCAACAGTTAGAACTAATGCAGTTATTGGTTCATTCATGGGATACAGTGGAACAGGTTTTTTCACATAGGGGAAAAAGTGCTCCCTATATTGATCGATGATATTTACTCTCACAGGATTGTCAAGACGTGGTGCCCCCATTTCTCTTTCAAGTTCTGCCCATGGGGGTGAATTAGTGAGGGACTACATTCGACAATTCTGCCAGCTAGGTACATAGCCTAGCAAAGATGGTAAGATAAAAATCAAGGATGATTGCGATATGCCCTTATGAACAATCCTCTTTACTATCACAAAGTTGGTGGGTAGCGTGACACTTCATGTCATGAATAGATCATACATGCAGTATGTGCTCGTGTGTCTCGAGCCAACTATGTTCAAATGGTGTGAGGCAGTACTCTCTTTGACGAAAGTGCAACTGAGTAAAGTAAAAAGTGGTAAGACGAAAAATTTCAGCTATGGATCGATCTTCATCACTTTTACTTTGGATAGAATTCCATTGATGCAACCTCAATATGTGACACTGAGTTTAGCTGGTCCTAGATATCCATGGATGCAGAGATGTGTAGAGTTGATAGCTAAACATGTTGGTCATTAATCAATCTCATTTTCTATCGCATTCTTCAATTGCCTCTGTCGACAACATATTTTCATAGAGGAGCATCCATATGTAGGGATGGATTTCTGTAGAGATCCAGATTTGAGATTACCAGTGGGTGCTCGATGGGGTGCTATACGTAAATTTTTTGACCATGTATTTTTTATTTTTTGAGTTTTTACATGTTTTTATGTTTTTGATGTTTCCAAGACTAAACTAAAAATGTTCTCATGTATGGATATGTTGGCACTATTTGACCAATGGGTCATCAACAGTAGGAGGCTGAACCAGCGGGGAGAAATTTCAGTAGAGTAGTTCTCTAGGATTTAGATCTTATCAAGACACTAGTAGAGTTGTAGCATCATATAAAGGGGTTAACCCTCAGTATATCGGATGTTCGGATCAAGGAGTTACTGCTGAGACTACAATGCCATACTATTGGTTTACCTAGCTGTTGGGTGAGGATATTTCGCATGATAGCTCAAGCAGTGACTTGTTATCATGAGCATCATTAGATCTACTTTGGATGATTTACTGTATGCATTTTGAGGTTTTGAGGTCAGATGACCAACATGTCTTAGACACAAATTTTTGTAAAAACTTTGAACATCTACCTATTTTACTTTCAGTGTTTTTGTATTTTTATGTGTAAACCTATTCAACTGTTGATGTGAATTGAAAATTTACTTTTTACATATGTCATAAATGGCTGTTTAACACGTAATTCACTAAAGAATCAATCAATGTGTTAAAGTTTCTAGAAATGTGTTGATATTGAATGTAATCAAAATGTCTTTCTAAGAGACAAACTCTAAGGAATATACAATTAATATTTGGATTTCGGACAATATAAACATTCATAAGTTGTAGCACAACAAGTTGTGAGTCTAGCCTAATTATGATTCGGCGAATGCCAAGTGAAATGGCATCAAAGAGGAGTTCTATCAATGCACTATACTCAGCAATATTATTCGTAGAATGACTGATACAAATCCCTTGAAAACTCACTAACTTGCCACTTGGAGCAAATATGGCCCATTCTGCAGAGGATAGGTTCTGCGTAATATGACTAGCACCATCAGCATAACCAAAAAATGGTTCTGAAGATTCTAGCATCTAGAACAAATGAAAAGTGGATTGCTAACAACATAAAAACTCTAAGATTCACATTGTGACACAAACATGTAATCAAAGCATATATATAATGTTTTTACTACGCACAATCAAGAATAGTAACATTTAAGATACAACCCGTTTCAGGGCTACAACAATGGAATTCCATCATAATCAACCAACTCGTAAGCGCCTTTTGCCAAAACATGCTTGAAAATGTAGGGGCCCATCCATAGTGGTTCAAATTTTCATGTTCCTAATTTATCAGATTCTTGATCATAAAGCAAGACCATGTCTCCTTCTGAGAATATGCAAGGCTTCACATTGCAGTCATATTGTGCCTTAATTTGTTTCTTATGTCCTTCATTGGCCAATACAACCTCACGACGTGTTTCATCTAGATGGATGAGTTCTAAGAAGCATGCTTCCTCATCAAAAGTGTGAGGTAACAAGTCAATCGCGAGTTTTAGTGATGAAATCTCACATTGTATTGGCAAGATTGCCTCAAGACCATACACCAATTGGAAATGTTTGAATGTAGTTTTGTTTCTTACCGAGGTTTGGTAAGCCCACAAAGCTGAGTACAGGATTAAATGCCAATTTCATTTGTGAACTCCTATCATTCATTGAAGAATTCACTTAAGGACTTTGTTGATGCATTCAACTTGTCCATTAGCCTGTGGATAATAAGGAGTAGAACTATCATGTGAGAGTCCTAACTTGGTAGTTAATTTAGTCATCATGTGATTGCGAAAATGTGAACCATGATCTATAACTACAGCTTGTGGTACACAAAACTGTGCAACCACATGGTTGAAGAAAAAAATTGCAGTTGTCTCACCACTAGATGTAGCCATCGCGTGGCCCATTTCGTAAAATAGTCAATGGCGACAATAATATACCCATGCCCCTGGTCAAGTGAGGGTTACATGTCATTAAATCAATACCCTATTTTGCAAATGGTCCAACAACGATGATAGGATGCAGTGGCAATTTAATTTTACGGACAAAAAACTGGCATGCATGACAACTTCTGACAGCAGTAATGCAATCGTTAAATATGGTAGGCCAAAATTTTTTGTGCAGTAGCATAACCAGATAAATGTCCACCACAAGCACCAGAATGGAAATAATTTAGAACTTTCTTGACTTCCTCATGTGTGAGGCACCTACGAAAAGTCATATCGACACTGCAACAGTAAAGGGTGTCACCAATGATCAGATAATCTTTGGCATGATATTGAATACATCATTGTCGCAAGTGAGAGGTATCAAATCAATTATCGCAAGTGCGAGGTATCAAACCAAAAACTTTGGATTTGGATATAGATCAGTATATCTCCATACCAAGGGTTAGATGATGAGATCAGAAACAGAGACTCATCCGAAATTTATGGTTCTGTATCCTTGATAATTGAGTCGATGGTAGTAGAGGGAAGGTCGCAAAGAAGCTCGGAAAAAACTAGAGATTTCTTTGACTTGGATTTGATAAATTCCAAATCAAATTCTTGTAAAATGATGATCAATTTTGAATATTCCCCCCCCAGCAATTGACGTGACAAGATGTATGTCATAGGGTTACAATCCAAAATGAAAGTAGTCTTTTGGAGCAGGATATAATCGCGAAATATCTGTACAGCTTGAACAAAAGCCAAAGCTAGCTTCTCAAAGCAAGAATACTTAACTTCCATATCATTGAGATTACAACTCAAATAATAGATTGGATGTTCAATCCCATCTTCTTCTTGGACTAAAACCATAGCAATGGTTGTATTTGCAACGACGAGATACAGGAAATAGTCGTTCTGATAATTAGGGGAATACATTAATGAAATTTAGATCAGGGTATCTTTGAGAGAATCAAAGGTAGCTTGCACAATATGGTCCCAATGGAAGGTAATTCCCTTTTTCAAAAGACAAGTAAATCCTTCAACCATTTCAGGATAGTTGGGAATGAATCTCCTTAGAAAGTTAGCCTTCCCTTGGAGTCTTTGTAACTGAGGTAAATTGGAAGGTGGTGGCAAATCAAGAATTTCCTTAACCTTTAAGGGGTCAATTCAAATTCCTTCTTTGGACACTTTGAAACCAAATAAATGACCAGAACCGACACAAAGCACACATTTATGTGGATAGAGTCAAATTTTGTAGTGTCAGCACCATAAAAATATGGCTCTCAAATGTTGCGGGTGATCATCCCATTTTCGTGAATGAGCAGGTAAGTCATCTAGATAGGGTTGAACAATGTGTTTGATGTCATGGAAGGCATAATCATTACCCTATGAAAATATGCCCTAGCTTTCTGCAAACCAAAAGGGAGTTTCCTATATGCGAGTGTGCCACAGGGACAAATAAAGGTAGTTTTAGATTGTTCTTCTAGGTGGATATTGAACTGATTATAGCTGGAAAAGCCATCCATAAATGAAAATATTTCACATCTGGCACATTCATCAATTATTTGGTCAATAAAGGGAGTGGGATAGTTGTCTTTTGGACAAACATGATTAAGCATGAAGCACCTCAAGCGTTGACATAATAGAAAGTGATTGAGCCAAATCTTCTACTTTGTTATAATTTTTCACTACTTGAGCTCGAGGGTTGAACGTAGATTTATGAACAACTCCCTTAGGTGGTTTTATTGTTAACTCTGGTGTAATGGGTGGTGAAATGGAGTCAAACAAAGTCGAAGTCGAAGCATTAGGCTGATCTATAGCCTCGTTATTCGATGAAGATGGTGGATTACTTTAATCTTTACTTTGTATAGTCACCAAAACATCAGTCTTAGGCTTAGTGGTGGATAGCATAAGCACTTGTGAAGTGGAAGCATGATATGTAGTAACCAAATGAGTCTCTGGGTTTGGAAAAGGTCTGTCGACATAGGCGGATGTACTAGAAGTCTTAAGAATTTTTTAGAATTTAGAGCGGTGAGGATAGTCTCATGTAAAGTGATCCTCATTACAAATTAAACATGGGTAACGAGGTTTCCTAGCTAGAGAAGAGGAATCAGATGATTTCTCTTGAGGGGGAGAATTTTGTTTATTTTTGGTTTTCCCCTTTTTCTTGCTTCCAGGTTGCTTTTCATTTTTACCTTTGTCAGATGACACGACATTTATTTCGGAACCAAGTGTATTATCAGGTGTATTAGAGGTTTGATTTGAAATAGCAAGTGTTTGACTAGATGGTCTACATGTTGTTTAAGTGCTTGAAGAACCTATCACACCGTCACTGTCATGAGAGTCCTTACTGGATGGAGGTGATGGAATAGTAAAAGATGGTATAGGTGCATTTTGAATCTTGTCATAGAGCATGCCAGACTAGATCTAAATCAAGTCTAATTATTGGGCACGAGAAATTACTTTCTCTTCAGTAACAACTCCTCCTTTATCCACATCCTCTTTGATATATGGAATCAAGGATTTAATAAATCACTCAGCTAAAAGTTGATCAGGAACAAAAGTTTTGACCATTCGACAATGACGATGCCACTCATGAATATGATCAGAAATGTGAGTAGCAGTGGTCTATTTAAAGTTGATCAACAATTCCATTCAAGTTTCATATCTGATGGGTAACTGGAAATGGGTTAAAAATGTAGTGGCTAAGGTTGTGAAATTGTCAAATGAATCTCGTGGTAATTCAATATACCACTTTGCATTCGAACCAATGAGAATTTGTTGGAAAAGATGTAGTCTTACTGAATCATCATCTGGTCTGCGAAACCAGAGATTCTAGGTTCGATCCCTAGTATGGTCGCCAATTTGTTATACGAAATGTATACCTATGGATAAGTATATCTTCCCTAAGTGGGTAGTTACACTTAGAACAACTGAAGTAAATATTTTTAACCTTTTCCTACAATAAATAGATAAGATAAAAGAACCTACTTGTGATCCTTTGATTCCTTTGATCTCCTTTGAGTTGCTCCCATCACTCCCGCTCAAACTGAATTCACTCAATTGGTACCTACCAACATAAACAGAAGATGACAACAATCAAAGCATATGATATATTTATTGTAAATAAATGGAATCGACAACATTTGAACATACATTCATCATAGATATAGGCAAATGTATTTGAAAAGAAACAAACAACTTTATTGATTGATAGAAGGAGAAGTTACACCCAATGTGGTTTGATATCGTGTCACTAATACAGCTTAATCCAAGCCCTCATCACACTAATAGAAACATCAATTTAGTAGCATAACATTACTTTAAAAATGATTTCAAGTCTCTAAACCAATAGTATTTCTCTATAATATCCAACCTCCTTTTCTCTATGATGGGAGGCCAATTTATAGATGAATGCAAGTGGTTTTGTCATTAATATGCCATTGAATGGTTTTCCATAATTGGATGATTAGTTTCCATGTTCAAAGGGATGAGAGGATAGAGGATTGGATGATCCACGGCTATCCTAATTTGATCTCATCTTGATAGGATAAGAGTTGGGTTCCTACTAGAAGGCTCTAGGAAGGAGAAATATACTCAAGATCCAATGAACATTTTGAGGATTCTCACCCAGTGCATGCTTTAGTGGGCTTAGGTGCTCTACAAAGTAGCCTTCAATGGGGCTACCTACTCTACAGAGCACTTACCCTTGACCAATGGTGTGTTGGTGACCCAACCAAGCACTTCAATAGGGTTTGGAGTCAGGAAACTCTCATGGAGGAAAGCACTCAATGAGGTGGCATGTCTAGGGCATGTAGCAACTGAATTAGGGTTTGATAAACCCTATTTACACTAATCTGATCATCGGGAGTGATGTACCCAAATAGACCTATAACACCCCTAAAAAACTTAACTGACTAGTAATTGTATTAAATTCATTTAAATGATCAGCAACTAATCCACCTTCTGACATCTTCATATTAAATAAACACTTCATAAGAAATACCTTATTCGAGGCTGAGGGTTTTTCATATAGTTTGGCCAATGCTGACATTAAACCTTTTGTTGTCCTTTCCTTTGAAATATTAAAGGCTACTGATGCTGCTAGGCACAACCATATTGTTCCAAGTGCCTTTCTGTCAAGAATATCCCATTCTTTGTCTATCATACTCATTAGGTTCTTTGTCTTTCCTCTCAATGGTTGGTACAAATATTTCTGGTACAAATTATCTTCCATCTGCATCTTCCATAGCTGGTAGTTTTGGCTGCTAAATTTTTTGACCCTAAAGCTACCATCTTCAGCCATTGCTCCCACTCGAACTAGGAACCCTTCTCTCCTGTGAGTTTATCAGCCAAATAGACTTTCAGCTCTGATACCAGTTGTTAGAAAATTATATATTACAGAGCAAGGGAACACATAAAATATATTGCATAAAAATACACACAGGAAACACATAAAACAAGAGAGACAAAGAAATCTACGGAGAAATAGCCAGTCCTTCCTTTTATTTTATCCAGCAAAATGAATAGATACAACCTATAGCAAATCCATTGTAATTCCCTCTTCTCTCTCACACACAATCTCCTTTCTCTTTCTCACTCAGAATACAGATCTACATAGACGCAATTCAATTCCCTCATATATACCGAGGGGTTGCCCTCTAGGGCAAAAAACCCTAAATTAAACATTACTTCTACTGTTAGATCTCTACCTAATGAACACATCAATCTTATGCTCCTTTGGAATATCATTTACCCTTATATTCAATTTTTGGATGTCCTCAATGTGCTCCACCATTGAACCATTTTGTTTGAGATTTATCAATTGCCTAAAGAAGGTGTTTCTCTTTGTATCCTCCTATTGTGCTATCATTTCATCCATAAAAATTGACCAAGTGATAATTTTTCTACAACAACAAAGCCATCGATACTGATCTGTTAATGAAAAAGGTATTATAGACTATGTGTGAAGTTGCCTATGTTACTTAGTGCAACGGATCGAAAATATTGTGAATAAAATAAACACTTAACAATTAAAAAACACATTCAAACACATCAACACAACCAAATTTAATAAAAGAGTTCATTGGACATCTTGGCTACATCTCTTGGTCCTTTCGCTTCCAGTGCTAACCTCTCTATTATGTCTTCAAATTGTTACAGGTGTGAGCTCAGAAACGGAGTCTAAAACATGAATTTGGATCTCACCATTGTGTTCAGATCGAGTTTTTGAGTCAAAACAAGTATACACTCGACTATACTTGGCCACTATTGACCTCCAAACCCCTAATATGGTTCAAAACCACACTATGTCAACTTTTTTTTTGATATGGTATTAATATACCATGTTTAGTTACAAACTACAATAAATGTGGAATAATACGATTACATTAAAAACAGAGGATAAACCAAAGGACCGGCGGGCGTGGAGTTGACCCTGACAGTTCGGCCTTTTCCCAATGCAGATCTTGATACCGTACAACCAATGGCTATCGCATCATCCGCTCTCGAACGATCTCCACCGTTGATCTGTCCTACTCGATCCGATGGTTGTCACGCAATCTCGCGCTCCAACTAGCATGTCGATTAATTCTCCGAAAGCACATGAGAAAAGTTGTTTTGAGATGCTACATGTCGACCACTGAGTGGAATCATGTAGATTTCTGAAAAACCATTTCCAGCCTTTGAGGCGTGCAAGAAACCATTTGCCGCTTCCCTGCTGGAACTCAAAGAAGTTTTACTTATTTTGCATAACCTCATCACGTCTTTTTTCAAGGATAACCTACTTGTATGTCTCGATGTGATATGCATCGATCTCCTTTGATCAAATGATCCAACAACTGTGGTGTGAACCAATCACACATATGCCATTCCTTATCTGCTAACATCATCCAGAACTTATGACTCATTCTCAGGTTGCCATGTGTCCTGCTGACATAGGCATTCAATTTTGACCTAAATATTTAATTGGCTCTAATTTATTCATCCATACTTGGATTTACATGTTGTTTGCACCATAGGATTTGTATTAACGAACACTTTGACTTGAGCCTACTTCGACCTGTATTTGAAGACTTTTGATCTGGAGGCAAAACTAAATCCATTTTGGATCACTCCTCCCCACTGGAATCTTTAGGTCCACAAAAAGTTGGTTTTAGCTATCAAGTAAGTGAGGATAAAGTTCCCTCACTTTTCCAATCTCTATCCATCGTGCTTTACTTGGATTTGTACCTTT